>CAUYTI010138286.1:0-26152 GCA_963575145.1 Galago senegalensis
CGCCTGTGGTCCCAGCTACTTGGGAGGCGGAGGCAAGAGACTCGCTTGAGCCCAGGAGTTGGAGGTTGCTGTGAGCTGTAATGCCATGGCACTCTACCCAGGGGGACAGCTTGAGGCTCTGTCTCCAAAAAAAAAAAAAAACAAAAAAATGTTCTTGATGAAACAGTAAAAATTATTCATTTTATTAAATCCTGACCCTTGAATAAATATCTTTTTAATATTCTGCATGATGAAATGGGAAATATATGTTATATAAAGCATTTTTGCTGATACTAAAAAATGATAGCTATCTTGAGGAAAAGCAGATGTGCAAGCAAACTGCAAGCTGCACTTTTTACTTGAAAAAGTGACTAGCAAACTATGGTTATTCAGAATTGAGCTTTTCACAAATATTTTCACTGTAATAAACAAAGTGAAGCCGTTACTTCAAGGAAAACAACAGACAGAATTTGTTGCCAAGATAAAATTGAAGCTTTCAAGCATAAATTAGCATTTTTGAAACTTAATTTGTCCCTGTGAACCTGATAAAACTTCCCATTGTTCAGAATTTTCTGATGAGATTGGTGGTATTATTAATAAATGTGAATTCTGATATTATGTAATAAAATATATTAACTTTTGAAAGATCTACACAATGAGGTAAAGTAATATTTTTTAAATGACTGATGTTATACAATTATGCATGGGTAAAAGATCCATTCAAAGTCAAGACAAACCAGTGTGACACAAGAGAATATGAAAAGCCTATTTTCATGGTTTCAGATTCCATAATTTAACTAGCTTGTAAGAAACTATCATGGTTAAACACAGAGCTACATGTGATCCAGTAATCCCATTCCTAGGTATATTTCCAAAACTAATGAAAACATGTTCACACAGTAACATGCCTATGAGTGTTAATAGCAGCACTATTAGTAATAGTCAAAAGTAGAAACTATTCAAATGTCCATCAATTGGAGAATGGATAAAAAAACTGGGGTCATATCTATACAATGAAATATTATCTAGTAATAAAAAGAAATTAAATTTTGGTTCAGGTTAGAATAGGAGAATAACATAAACATTATGCCAAGTGAAAAAACCCAGTCATAAAGACAAAATCTTATATGATTCCATTTTTATGAAACATCCACAGGCAAACAGATAAAGAAACGAGATATATTAGTGGTTGCCTAGCTCAGGAAGTAATAGGGGAGAGGTATGAAAGGTCATCTGTTCATGTGGAAGGCTGCATTTATTTAGCTATAATCAAATAAGGCCACATTCAAGAAACTCCAACTGGATGTACTGTACTTAAAAATGTAAATTATTTTGTAAAAATCTAACTACTCTGTATTTAATAGTTTCAAAAATAAATAGTCAAATGGGAATCTCCTCAATTCCCAATTAACTAAACTCCTAAATCTATAGTGTCCTTTTCTTATCCATGGTTTGGCTTTCCACAGATTCAGTTATCTGAGGTCAATTGCAATCTGAAAATATTAAATGTAAAATTCCAGAAATAAACAATTTCTAAGTTTTGAACTGTAAGCCATTCTGTGTGATGAAATCTCCTGCCTTCCCACTCCATCCCCCCCAGGACATGAATCAGCCCTTTGTCCAGCATATCCACGTGGCATATACTACTTGGTCATTAGTCACTTTGTAGCCATCTCAGTTTTCACATCAACTGCTATACAGCAACACTTATTAATAATGTCCATAAAGAGCAATAGTAGTGATGCTGGTATATTGTTATAATTATTTTTTTTATTATTACTTACTGTTGTTAATCTCTTACCATGCCTAATTTATAAATTAAACTTTATCATAGTTATGTATAGGTGTTCCCCAGGTTACGAGTGACATACGCTCTGTAGGTTTGTTCTTAAGTTGAATTTGTATGTAATTTGGAACAGGTATTTACCTATTACCTGTAAATGCTTCCATTCATTAGTATGTGACCCACTGTAATAGCTTCCATTCTTAAGTGTGAATTGTATATAAGTCATATATTTCAGCTTGGCACCTGTGGCTCAAGTGGCTAAGGTGTCAGCCACATACACCTAAGGTGGTGGGTTCGAATCCAGCCCAGGCCCAACAAACAACAATGATGGCTGCAACCAAAAAAAATAGCCAGGTGTTGTGGCGGGCGCCTGTGGTCCCAGCTACTTGGGAGGCTGAGGCAGGAGACTCACTTGAGCCCAGGAGTTGGAGGTTGCTGTGAGCTGTGATGCCATGGCACTCTACCCAGGGGGATAGCTTGAGGCTCTGTCTCAAAAATAAAAATAAAAAAAATAGCCAGGTGTTGCGGCAGCTGCCTATAGTCTCAGCTACTCAGGAAACTGAGGCAAGAGGCTCTCGAGTCCAGGAGTTTGAGGTTGCTATGAGCTATGATGCCACAACACTACACCCAAGATGACTGAATGAGACGTCTCAAAAAAAAAAATTTTTTTTTAAGGCCATCAAACTCAAACCAGTGCTCCTCCCACTGTGTCAGACTCACTGGTTGGTTTGTGGCTGTGTGTGTCATAGCACAGAACTGGGGGTCAGGAAGTGACTGTAGTCTATTTGGCAGTGTAGAGTACCATGCCAGGTAGTCTTCCTGTCTTTCTTGCTGCTTTTCTTAAAGTTGGTCACCAAAAGTATAGTGTGATGAGTGTTCTGGGGTCTGTGGACGTGAGCTTGTAGGGGGAGAGTAAAAGTTGAGCCCTCCAATCTCATCTTTGCCATTGCAGTCCATCGATTCAGAGGACAGCTTTGTCCCAGGCCGGAGGGCCTCTCTGTCTGACCTGACTGACCTGGAGGACATCGAAAGCCTGACGGTGCGGCAGCTGAAGGAAATCCTGGCTCGCAACTTTGTCAACTACAAGGGCTGCTGTGAGAAGTGGGAGCTGATGGAGAGGGTGACGCGGCTGTATAAGGACCAGAAAGGACTCCAGCACCTGGGTGAGGGGCTGTCTGGCCTGGCAGCTGTCACTCAAAAATGTGATGGCTTCACCTGACTCGATTTCCGTGCTTTTATCCACAGAGGGAGTCACACACTGCCCCATCTAATAATAGATGTCACTTGTGGTTGAGTGTCAAGATGGGGTCAGGCATTGCATATGGTTATATTTCCTTGTCAGCATCACCATTCTGTTGTTGAGCCCAGAGCCGAACTGAGGATTTTCCCACCATACGCCGTCCCCTCTGTACTCACTACTGCCTCTATCAGTATTTGTTCTAAACAGTCGGGAGATGAGAAAGCGAATCTTGGTACACACAGGAGGAGAATCTATCTGCTTTTGCCCGCACCTGGGCTTTTCTTTTGTTCACTTCCCAAGGCATTTTATTTTTATTTTTTAGGTTTTTTTTTTTTTTTTTTTTGAGACAGGAGCCTCAAGCTGTCCCCCTGGGCAGAGTGCCGTGGCATCACAGCTCACAGCAACCTCCAACTCCTGGACTCAAGCGAGTCTCTTGCCTCAGCCTCCTGAGTAGCTGGGACCACAGGCACCCGCCACAACACCTGGCTATTTTTTGGTTGCAGCCGTCATTTGGCGGGCCCGAGCTGGATTCAAACCTGCCACCTTGGGTGTACGTGGCTGGTGCCTTAGCCACTTGAGTCACAGGCGCCGAGCTCCAAGGCATTTTACATGGTATCATTTTCAGGAGATACCTAGAAAAATGTCTGGGTCTGCGCTTAAATGAGTTTAGGGAAAAATACTTTATCCTATGTCCCTGTTACTGATTCATGGTAGATTTTTTTATATTAAAAGGCAGAAAAGTCCTGCAGAAATGTGTTTGGCTGGGTTTTTTGTTTGTTTTTGAGACCGAGTCTTACTATGTTGCCCTTGGTAGAGTACTATGGCGTCACAGCTCACATCAACCTCAAACTCTTGGGCTTAAGAGATTCTCTTGCCTCGGCCTCCCAAGTAGCTGGAGCTATAGGTGTCTGCCACACCGGCTATTTTTTTTTTTGTTGCAGTTGTTTTTAGCAGGCCAGGGCCGGGTTTGAACCCGCCTGCCTCAGTGTATGTGGCAGTATCCTAACCACTAAGCTATGGGCACCAAGCTGTTGGGCTGTTTTATTTACTTATTTTTTTAGACACAGAGTCTCACCTTGTCACCCTTGGTAGAGTGCTGTAGTGTCACAGCTCACAGCAACCTCCAGCTCCTGGGCTTAGGTGATTCTCTTGCCTCAGCCTCCTGAGTAGCTGGGACTATAGGCGCCCACCACAATGCCCAGCTATCTTTTGTTGGAGTTTGGCTGGGGCTGGGTTCGAACCTGCCACCCTTGGTATATGGGGCTAGCGCCCTACTCACTGAGCCATGGTGCCACCCTGTTTTAAACATCGCTTGAGCCACAGGTGCCGAGCCATAACATGGCATTTTTTAAAATTACTTCCCCATGGCTTGGCCCCATAGCTCAATGATTAGTGCACCAGGCACATACACTGAGGCAGGCAGGTTTGAACTTGGCCCCAGCCTGCTAAACGACAATGACAGCTGCAACAAAAAAATAGCCGGGCATTGTGGTGGACACCTGTAGTCCCAGCTACTCAGGAGGCTGAGGCAAGAGAATCATTTAAGCCCAAGAGTTGGAGGTTGCTGTGAGCTGTGATGTCATAGCACTCTACTGAGGCCAACATAGTAAGACTCTGATTCAAGGGAAAAAAAAAAATTCCCCACAGGACCACCTTCTCTCCCATCCCCATTGATTTTGTTCTGCAGAGCAACGTATTCATTCCTTACAAGGGAACAGTGGATGAGGTCAGCCAACAGGCTGTCCTCTACTAGTAGCTTAGATTCATCAGTTGGAGGACAGTTGTCTGGTCGTCTCCTCACAACTGAAACCTGCTGGAGTCTCATTCTTCCTTTGGGATTGCATCAAGAGTCTCTAGAGTTGTGAGGAGCTGAGGAATAGAACAGATGACTCCACCTGGGAACTTTATCCAGATTTCCTGGCTGTCTAAAGCAGCCAGACTTTGATGCTGGCTTTGAAAGCACCAGAGAAGGATATTGTGCATATACAGTATCCTACTACTTGGCAGTTTGTTCATGCAAACTGGTGGAATACCTTTTTCTAAAAGTAGATCAGATGCACCAGCAGGAGCTTTGTGTCAGTTCTCAGTGGAGAGCGAGTGAAGAGGGCGAGTGTGTGCCAGGGATGTCCAACTTTTTTTTTCTTTTTTCTGTGCTGCACATTGGAAGAATAAGAAGTGTCTTGGGCCATAAATTAAATACAAAAACACTAACAAAAGAAAGCTAATTAGCACCCAAAAAGTCAGTGTATACTTTTTGTGGTATCTGACACCACAGGTAAACAAAAAAGTTCTCCTCCCCCCCAGGGGGGCTCTTGGCAAGTCTGGTTCCAGCAGGGAGTGGTCAGAAATGACAGGAGGGTGTGGGAGACTTCTTTAACCCATCATCACCTATTCACATATCTTTCTCTTTCCTTTTCAGTGTGTGGTGCTGAAGACCAAAACGGTATGTAGTTGTTGGTATTTGGGAATGAGCTTAGGCTCTTAGCCCTTCTGTTTTTCCCCTCCTTTTTTTCTGAGACATAGCCTCACTACGTTGCACTGGGTAGAGTGCCATGGCATCACAGTTCACAGCAAGCTCA
The DNA here is from genome assembly GCA_963575145.1 of Galago senegalensis. Taxonomy (NCBI): domain Eukaryota; kingdom Metazoa; phylum Chordata; class Mammalia; order Primates; family Galagidae; genus Galago; species Galago senegalensis. The sequence goes on from CAUYTI010138286.1 coordinate 5,585, forward strand.
AATTCTTGGGCTTAAGCGATTCTCTTGCCTCAGCCTCCCAAAGCTGGGACTACAGGAGCCTGCCACAATGCCTGGCTATTTTCTTGTTGCTATTGTCATTTTGTTTAGCTGGTCTGGGCGAGGCACTCTGATTCCTGCTAACAGTCCAAGAATTCAGAGCATATGGACTTCCAGAGAGTTTATGTGGGAGACTCACCAAGAACCAGGGTTTCTCAGCATCTTTAGAAATTCTCATGCTCCCTACCTGTGAAGGAAGCCAAGTGGTACCATAGCTAAGGGCAAACTGATCTCCATGTTCATTATCTGTAAAATATGTAACAGTGAGTGGTGGCATGTGTGACCACTCAGTTCATTTTTTTATGGTCCTGGTGTATTCACTCAGTTCTGGTCTGGGTAGGGAGGGTCTCAGGGTGTACCTTCAAAGAAATCACTCAGGATATTTACCAGCTTCTGGTATCAGCCAAAACAAAAGGGTGATGACCTGAGAGAGTCTCATTTATACAGGGCTGGCAGTGGTTGAGCTTGGAGACATCTGGAAATGTTCACATGTGGTGCTCTCTGGCACAAACTGCACATCCCATCTTAGCTGCCCCTCACCAGCCTGTTTTAAGGACCACCACTAGAACACACTGAACTCCTGACCATCTGGGGAGTGTCTTGAAATCTGCTGACATTTCTAAAAGCATCAAGGCTCTGTGTGGTTGTGAGTTCTCTTCTAAGAGAGAACATTCTCAGAGTAGTGATGAAGCCTGCAAAGCATTTAAAAACTTTTCAGGCTCGGCGCCCATAGCACAGTGGTTATGGTGCCAGCCAAATACATTGAGGGTGGCAGGTTCAAACCTGGCCTGGGCCAACTAAAAACAACTGCCAACAAAAGAAAATAGCTGGGCTTGGTGCCTGTGGCTCAAGCGGCTAAGGCGCCAACCACATACACCTAAGGTGGCGGGTTCGAATCCCCAGCCTGGGCCCGCCAAACAACAATGACGGCTGCAACCAAAAAATGGCCAGGCGTTGTGGCGGGCGCCTGTAGTCCCAGCTACTTGGGAGGCTTGAGCCCAGGAGTTGGAGGTTGCTGTGAGCATGATGCCATGGCACTCTACCCAGGGGGATAGCTTGAGGCTCCGTCTCAAAAAAAGAAAAGAAAAGAAAATAGCTGAGTGTCATGGCAGTGGGGAAGATAGGGTTTTGCTATGTTGCCCAGGCTGGCCTCTACACTCCTGGCTTCCCAAGATGCTGGGATTATAGTGAGCCAGTTGGGCTTTTCTTTTTTTCAGACAGGGTCTTACTCTGTCACCTGGGCTACTGAATACAGTGGTATCTAGCTCACTGCAACCTCCAATTGCTGGGCTCAAGCTATCCTCCTGCCTCAGCCTCCCAACTAGCTGGGTCTACAGACATGTGCGACCCTGTCTGGCTAATTTTTCTTTTCTTTCTTTCTTTTTTTTTTTTTTGCATAAACAGTCTTGTTCTTGCTCAGGCTAATCTTGAATTCCTTACCTCAAAACAGTCTTCCTTCCTTGGCCTCTCAAAGTTCTAAGTGATAGGAGTTAGTCACTGCTCCTGGCCTGAGCTGGCTTTTGAATGTGAAGATTCTTTTGTTTGTGCAGCTAACCCACGAGGACACTGGCCACTGGCACAAACGAGTTAGTATTCATTGAGATCTCTGTGCATTGGGCAGTTAATATGGCCTTTGGTGGTCTCTATCCTCAGGGCACTTATGTCAGAGACCATACTGTGGGACTGACAGTATGGGACCAGCAGCTGTGGGACCAGCCTGCCTGGGTTTGAATCCTGGCTCCTCTACCAAGCAGCCCGGTGCCCTTTGGCAAGCCACTTAATTCTCTGGCCCCAGTTGTGTCATCTATAAAATGAGAGTAACGAGAGTACCTACTTAATAGTTTTTGTGAGGATTCAGTGAGTTAATACACGCAAAGCTCTTAGGACCCACCTGGCACATGGTGGGCATTTAGTAAACGTGGGCTGTTTTCATTTCCCTTGGGATATGTTCATTCATCAGACATTTGGGGAATACCTACCACATGACTAGCATTTGGGGGCTTCAAAGGCGAATATCTGACCTCAGAGCGTATAGTAATTGGTAAGCATATAATTGTAGAAATTGAATATGTTGAATTAGAAGTTTATAATCACTGGGTAAGATAAGTAGGCAAAAGTTGTAATCTGGCTGGGTGTGGGGGCTCATGCCTGTAATCTTAGCACTCTGGAAGGCTGAGGCAAGAGGATCGCTTGGGCCTAGGAATTTGAGGTTGCTGTGAGCTATGCCACTACGGCATTCTACCCAGGGTGACACAGTGAGATTTTGCCTCAAAAAACTTCTGGGAAGGCTCGGTTCCTGTGGCTCAAGTGGCTAAGGCGCCAGCCATGTACACCAAAGGTGGCAGGTTCAAATCCAGCCTGGGCCCACCAAACAACAAGGATAGCTGCAAAACCAAAAAAAAAATACCCAGGCGTTGTGGCAGGCGCCTGTGGTCCCAGCTACTTGGGAGGCTGAGGCAGGAGACTCGCTTGAGCCCAGGAGTTGGAGGTTGCTGTGAGCTGTGATGCCACAGCACTCTACCCAGGAGGACAGCTTGAGGCTCTGTCTCAAAAAAAAAAAAAAAAACAAACAAACTTCTGGGAAAAGTACTAGTGCAATGTAATAATCAGTCATACGGGTTTAAATAAAGTTCTCTAGGGGTAGCACAGAAGAGGAAGCAATAATCTCTGCTAAACTCCTACACCAGAAAGTTTCCTCAGAAACAGCTTAGGGGAAGTTTGTGGGATAGTACAGGGGACTCACAATATCCTTGATTTTATTAGGGATGTGTTTATTGATAAGTTTTATGAACCTTTTTTTTAAATTTCAGGTTAACTTGAGGATACAAACAATCAAATCAAAATACTTGAATTTGTTAGGTAGTGTCTCTGTAGTAGCTGTGTCCTGCACTGGAGAGGTGCACCATACACCCTTATTGTGATCCTTCACGAGCCATTTGTTACAGTTTCATTTATACCCAAACTTTTCTGAACCAGTTTTGTCTTTTCAGCATGTTCTGCCTTGGGATGAGTCCCTAAGTGCCACTCAACTATATTACAGCCTCAGTTTCCTGAAAATTGTTTAAGCTGAGGACTTTGACTTAGTTCTCACATATTTGGGATGTATTTGATCCATAAATACTATACTCTTCAAATCTACCTTTGGAGTGGAGGAGGTATGAACTGAACAAGCAAATGGAGTTGGTTACTGAGCATATATCTTCTTAGAGGAGCTCTATTTGAGGAAAGCATGTGCATTTGGGGGGTTTGTTCAGTGTGTGTGTTCTTCCCCATCAGTGCAGATAAGTTCCTCACTTTCCCTTCTCCCCCTTTTATACAGGAGGAGCAGTGCCGTCAGGCCTGGAGGACAACCTGTGTAAGATCTGCATGGACTCACCCATCGACTGTGTCCTGCTGGAGTGTGGCCACATGGTGACCTGTACCAAGTGTGGCAAACGCATGAATGAGTGTCCCATCTGCCGGCAGTATGTGATCCGAGCTGTGCATGTCTTCCGGTCCTGAGGGTTCGCACCTGCTGCTTCAGTGCCTTATGGGGGACAAAGCCTGGGATGTCTGGGCTCAGGGTTGGCCACCTTGCAGAGGGGGGCAAGTTAACAGAAGAAATTGTGCAGTGTTCCCAAGATCAGGGCAAGCAAAGACACCATGTTACCCCTGGGCAGGCCTATCTTGCCATGGGGGTGCACCTTGTGAATGGCCAAGCCCCTGAGGCTAGTGGGAACTGCTACAAATCATGTGGGTGAGTCCTTGTTTCAATAATCTTGGGGTGATGATGGTAATTGGTGAACAGAAGACTTTCCAGAACTTGGACCATGTTTTTCCTCTCTTCCTCTGAGAACCTAGACGGTTTCACCCTTTCTCCTATATCCCACCCATCCCCTGGAGATGCTTGTGTATTTCATCAGTTGAAAGTCCTGTTAGAAATGGATCTCTTCCTCCCCAGCACATTTGGATTTAAATTTCTGGTCTCTCTGGCTTTCTATGTTAACCCACCATTACTAAAGTCTCTTGCTACACTGTCTAAAATCTGTTTCTTTGGACCAAAAATGTTTACCAGGCCGATAGTGGTTCTTAGGATAGAATTTGACCAGTAAATTTAACTCTTGTGGGAAATGAAACACAAATGCTATCAGAAAACTTCAAAGTTGTTAAGTGCTGGGATTGGAAGCTCTTAGTCTTTGACCTGATCCTGGGCACCAATAAGCATCTTGCTTCCAAACTGCTGAGAAATCCCCAATCTATATGCAAGCAATGTGTGAGTAATCTCTGCTGCTTCCTGTCTTCGGGCCGGACTTTGTGCCATCTTTTTGTTTATGAGGCAAGGGGAAGTGGTGAGTGAAGGCAGTGCAGTGGCCTTTCTACTTAGTTTTGGCTTGGCTTCTGACCCTCTTTTTGCAATAGGCAAGAGTCTTAAACCACTTTCCCTGAAACTGAAGTCCATCTCCTACCCATGGAAGTTTTGAATTTGGTCTCACCCAAGGCAAAGAGACTTGCTCCTCTCCAGCCAGATAAATTTCCTGGAGAACAAACAATGCCTGTAAGAATACCTAAGAGGTATCAGAAGATACTGAGTAAGTCTGGATTCTGCCTGTGGACAGATGTTGCAAGTTTTAATTCCCCAGGTTGGTGGGGAGTTCCTACTTCCATTTCCTTCTTAGCCTACTGATTTTGGGGGGATTTTTCTCAGCAGTTTGGAAGCAAGATGCTTATTGGTGCCCAGGATCAGGGAAAAAACATTCTCTAGGCCCTTTAGGAAGAACAATGTAATGAGATGATGTTTTCAAGCTCTCTTAGGATCTTTAAACCACTGGACAAACTGAAGGGCTTAACATTTATTTGCTGGAGAAGTTTAGCCAAGCACAAAAAACACACATGCTATCAGAAAAGCTGGGTGAATCACACAACTGTAATAAATACCTGAGGGCCTTGCCCAGCACCCACCCTGCAGTGGAGCTCTGAGACTAGAACCAATTGTGACTGTTGATGCAGTGATAAACCACTATAGGGACCTCTTCAGTAGCACAGACATACTTATGCTTCTGCTCCCATCATCAACCACTAAACACCTTCAGAGGAATGAAATAATTTCATAAAGTAGTTGTCAGCTGAACACTGGGCCACTTACCGATGTGATACAAGGCCTCAATACTTTGATTCTGGGCCGAAGCCTTTGTAGGAGTTGGGGAATCAGATTTTCCCTTTATAAAGATAGCACCTTTCACCTTTCTGGCAGACAGTGAATGCTTTAGTTTACAGTGCCTACCAGTTTAGTAAAAGATCATTCAGCTACTCTTTAGTTCCACTGTGAAACAGGTCTATGTATATGCTACTCAGTTAAGATCTAGCAATAACTTCAGGGCAGAAGCTGGCTCTCTCCCTACTTAAAACTTGCTTTCTCTGCTGAAGTCCTACCTGCTCCTCCCCCTCCCAGTTTTCCTCCTAGACAAAACTTGAAAATAAAATACTAATGATTGGTTAGTAACTTCATTAAGAATCAGAACTGATGTCATTTATTCATTTTAGAGGAAGAACTTGCCTTTTAATCTTTTGTTTTCCTATGGGGAAGGTTTCCATTTAGGAAAAAAAGTGTCAAACAACCCTGATTTTTTTCTTCTGGTATCATTTTATTATTACAACAAATTAAAAAAAGTTGGGAGTCTCAGCATCCCATTCCAGTTAATATCTAAACCAAGTATAAAATGTGATTTTAAAAAAATCCTTGAATCTTCCCTCCTTTCCCTCAGGAATCCTTGGCTTTAATTATCATGGAAACATATAATTCTTCCAATTATTCTGCGGCTTTTGCTGTGATTGCGCTGAGATTTCAGTTGAGACTTAAGACTTGGGCAGCTGACTGGTTCATAATATGTTGGAATAGTTGGATCCAAACTAATAATCTCAATATATATTGTATAAATTTGTTGAAATCTGTTGGATGTGAATGTGTTACTTTAAGTGGCTTAATATTAAGATTTTCTCAGACTTGGGAGTTAAAGCAAACCCAAATGTGTATTTTTTTGTTACAGAGCTCTGCTTTATAATTTTATAATAAAGTTTCAATACAGATGCCTGTTGGATCTGGTGTGAGGATACCGAAGTTCTGATAGTTAAGACTGATAAACCACAGGCTAACCCCAGACTGTGTACACACAGGCACATTCTTAAGAAATTGCATTATTCTTAGGGATATTTGGGGCATGTGGCCCTGGCCAAAATATTCCTGTTCAGTATTGTGACTTGCCTAAGATCTCACAAGTGATGTGTAAGAGACCATGGAAAAGTCTAGAAGGAAATGGGAGCTGGCTGGGAAAAGGACAAATCCCAAGACTAAATAGGAAGAAGCACCAAATGAGTTCAGGCATTTACACTGATCTAGTCAAGAAGGGCCTTAAAGATCTGAGTGAAGGGAACTGAGGACAGCTAGTAAGCCAAGTCTCCCAGGTTACCCTGGGATATATGGTAGCTTTTGGATATAGCTGTGGTTCCAAACAGGTGGGCCCAACCTCATAGGCAGATTGCTCAGTCTTGTACACAGCTCTGACCAGGTGTCCCAGGAAAAAGGAAAATTCCTGAGAATTGAAAATGCAGCCCTTGGGAGAATAAGAGTATGTGCATATCTACCCTCAAAGAGGGTAGAATCTTGCTAAAAGGGTGTCAAGGCTCAGGGCTGAGCCATAGCACTTTGTCCTCATTGTTGTAGGTGGGTGACCTCTTGGAGGTCAACTGTAGTCTGACTCTTAAAGACACAGGCCTCAACATTCTCTTGCTCAGGGTGTGAAGTACATGAAAAGAAACTAAATTGTACCTATGTATATAGTCAAATCTCAGTAGCAAAGAAAAACATGAATTAGGAAAGACTGGAACAACTACACAACACATAAGGCTGAGAAAGGCCAAGGGCCTAGGTCATTACTAAAGGTGATCACTGCAGTTGGCAGAGCCCCTTTACCTTGAAGATGCACTCTGGGTGAGGGCAACCATAGGATAGGTAGGGCTGGGTCTCAGTCAGCCAGGTTGGAGAGGACAGCTGTCTTTGGTAGGATCCTCAGGGCAGGCCCTTATTTGCTGCCCTGTCCAGTTGCTTGGTCTGAGGAGGCTAGACAGGGGAATGGAAATCTATGTAGGTCAGTGCTCAAAGGAGGAGCAGCTTTTGTCTCCACAGAAGATGGAATAAAAAGAGTATCATACTCCTAATACTAAAGCCAGACTGAATGGTGCCTATTCAGAAACACCAAGTGTCCTAGGCTAGAATCAGGGCACCTCTCCTGTCCCTACCCCTCCACATTTTAAACAGTAGGTGGAAGCAAAGGTCAATCAGATTAAAGTTAACCTCCAAGCTCACTGACAAACACCCTCTCAGTAGATAGTACTTCAGTTGCAAACACTGCGGGTGGAAATGGGGAATGAGGGGTGAAGAAAGGCAGTGGTCCTTGATCTTAGGTCCAGAGCCTGATAATTTGTTGACAGGAAAAAAGAAAAGAACTGGGCCAGGTACAGTGGCTCATGCCTATAATCCTAGCACTCTGGGAAGCTGAGGCAGGAGGATCACCTGAGGTCAGGATTTAGAGACCAGCCTGAGCAAGAGACCTCACTGCTAAAAAAAAAAAAAAGAAAGAAAAAAGAAAAACTAACCAGGTGTGGTGGTATGTGCCTGAGTCCCAGCTCCTTAGGAGGTTGAAGCTGGAGGACTGCTTGAGCCCAGGAGTTCAAGGTTGCAGTAAGTTGTATGATGACGCCCTTGCACTTTAGCCAGGGTGACAGAGTAAGACCCCGTCTTAGAGAACTAAAGAACAAAAACCCTGACTGACCTGGTGCCATGACTATGGCTCAAAGGAGGCCCCATATACCAGAGGTGGTGGGTTCAAACCCAGCCCTGGCCAAAAACCCTGGAGCCACCAGGACTAGGACATGGAAGCCAGTTTATAACCATCTCCTGGTGAACCTTTGCTTAGAGTGGAGTGTGAACTGGAACATGTGGTTGTCATTGTGGGTTCTGAGGTTATACGCCAGGGCCCCCTCTTCTGGGTAGCATCTGCACATGCACTAATGATGATGTCCCCAACCTTAGATAACTTTGCACAAAGATAACTTTATACATATACTAACCCTATGATTTAGGTACAAAGCCTATCCCCATTCTACTTGGAAGAGCTTAAACACAGATGTTAAGTAACTTGCCTAAAGTTACAGCTATTAAATTTCGAGGCTCCAAACTGAACCAGGTCTATCTATACCTGCCCATCCAGTGTGGTTAGTCGCTAGTAATGTGAGCCTACGGTGAACTAAAATAAGAACTTCAGTTCCTCAGCTGTGCTAGCCACATGCCACTTGCTCAATAGTTAGTTTGGCTGGACAATACTGATTTACTGGGTATTTCCACTGCCACGAAAAGTTCTATAGAAGGCTGGGCGGCACCTGTGGCTCAAAGGAATAGGGCGCTGGCCCTATATACCAGAGGTGGCGAATTCAAACCCGGCCCCAGCCCAAAACTGCAAAAAAGAAAAAAAAAGTTCTATGGAAGACTGGGTATCGTGGCTCATGCCTGTAATACTAGCACTTTGGGAGGCTCAGGCAGGAGGACTGCTTGAGCCCAGGAATTTGACACCAGGGCAACAGCCAATAGTGAGACCCCATCTCTATTTAAAAAGAAAAAGTTCTAAGGAACAGCACCTGCCTACAGCCTTAGGAGGCACTGGAGCTGTTCTTTGTAAACAGATTGTGCAGATTTGTTCTAAGGTGTGGGTTTTTATTTTTATTTGAGACAGAGCCTCAAGCTATACCCCTGGGTAGAGTGCAGTGGCATCATAGCTCACAGCAAGCTCCAACTCCTGGGCTCAAGCGTGTCTCCTGCCTTAGCCTCCCAAGTAGCTGGGACCACAGGCGCCTGCCACAACGCCTGGCTATTTTTTGGTTGCAGTTGTCATTGTTGTTTGGCGGGCCCAGGCTGGATTTGAACCCACCACCTTAGATGTATGTGGCTAGCGCCTTAGCCACTTGAGCCACAGGCACTGAGCTGTGGGTTTTTATTCTTAAGGAGCAGTCTTGTTGCCAGGTTTTGGGGAGGCAGATATTCCTGGAGTCCTCTATGCCCCCAGAGGGGCAGCCCAAAGTAACCTCCTTTTCTTCATAAAGGCCCAATTTCCTACCTGATCCTAACTCCTCTCTTCAAATTGGGGATCCTCACTCTGTAATAAGAGAACATGAGAATCATCATAAAAGTTCACTTTGTTTTCTTTCAAACAAGGGTCTACTCCTGGCAAAAGGGGCTAGGGTGAATACAAGTTTTGTTAAATATAAGAAGCATTTCTGAGGACATCTTCTACATATAACTTTTTTTAAAAAGGGCAAACAGGGAAGAGAGAGACGACTTTGTGGACAGAGCTTCAATAGCCCAGCCTTTATTCCTTAATCACTATGGAAATTATAGGGGTATAGTTGGGGAACGGACAGATACTGGTAAGATACCTTACTTATATTTAAAAAAAGAAAAATCTAAGTATTTCACAGAAAAAAATATGACAAAGCCAGCACCTAGATCTGAAAGATCTATTTAAACCAGCAAGAGAAACTGATCTTCATTTGTGGCTCCCACAGCAGCTTATTTCTGGTCCAGAAGAGACCCTGGAGAATTGGCAGGTTTTGAAGAAGCCAGCCCCCCTTCCCTGCCCTGTTTGCCTGCCTGCCTCTTGCCTGAGCCCATGCCAGCAGTGTGACGAGGAAGAGTGTGGCCTGAGACAAAGTACAGCAATCCTAGCAGGGAGCTACTAGTCTCCGTTTGCGGATACATGCCCAAATCCACTCTGGGGAGACCTGTTGGGCATTGGCGTTCTTGTCTGCACTACCCAGCACATGTGTGGCTGAGGCCATGTCAAATTCCTGCACCAAGTCCCCATCAAATGCCACAAAGTAGCGTCTGAGACGACTGAAGTCTGGCGTGGAGGGTGGCAAGTGGAGCCGCACCCCGGTGAAGATGTCCAGCAGCACCTGCAACGCAGAAAGGGCAGGGCAGGGTTGGCTGCACTGGGTGCAGACAGGTTATCAGCCCAATGAACGAAGGGCAGAGTAAGGAGGGAGCCCTGAGTTAAAGACACAAGTAGACCCTTTACCGGAGAAAAGGTAGATGCATAAAATAACCCCCCATCCTCCAGGCACTCCAAATTAGTAAGACTGATAACTCCCTTCTATCCCTGCTTAGGGGAAAAGAAGGAAGAGATGGGCCCTGACATTTGGGACATGGAAATGAGAAAAGTACGTATCACTAAGAGCCATCCAGTGGCTAGTGGTCAGGCAGCGCTGGCTCTCCCCTGAAATCCAACAGTCCACTGTGCACAGCTAGCCAGAGCAAGGGGCCAGGCGCCCTGATTGTGGATGAGTTCAAGGGCTTCAGCCAGGGAAGGTGGGAAAGGGAAAGTTTCTGCTGATCAGCTGGGTTCTGGTTTCAGATCCTGAGTTGTCAAGCTTCTGTGTTTACTTGGGTGGAGGTGGGGAGAATGGGGGCACAATGACATGGTGTGGTGATCATGTATTTATTTCCCTATCCACTATGGGCCATGAGCTCCCCCAGAGTTAAGCCAGTGCTAAACCCAGTTCTTGGCCTCAGCAGGTGCTTGACAGATGTTGCCAAACCCAAGACTGAGAAGTGAGTGTAAAAGGGAAAAGCTCCTCAGGTGGGAGGAGAGTCACCAAGCCAGTGCCTCTGTCCTTGCTGACTGGACCTGTTCCCGCCCTGACCACAAACTCACACTGCTGCACTCCCACACCCAGACTGAGCTTTCTCCCCTTTAATGTGAATTGTCACTTGGGCCCAGCAGCTGGCCAGGTCCCTGCAGGCTCTCCTGGCTAGGCTGGCTGCTCTATCTCCTGCCTGTTGGCACAGCTCTCCTTCCTCTCTGTTCGCTGGCTGGCCGCCTCTGCAAGGCAACAAGAGGGCACAGGGTGGAGCAGCAGCACTGCTGACCCTGCCCATGACAGAGGAACAGCTGGCTGCAGGCACAGAAGGAGTTTAGCCAGTGTTCCTCCAAACACCTTTGCTCAACTTTCAAAGTTCACGTGCAGAGGGTTGGGAACACAAGGCCCTGGGCCAGACTGGCCCGCCTAAAGTTCTTACCCTCACCTTTGTTTGGCACGGGGTCTCGTCAGCAGCTTTCCGCTTTGCCCCCACCTTCACAGCCAGCTTCTCTCCCGCTTTCCCAGGGGAAGGCTTTGCAGTCAGCGTGTTGCCTGCAGGACAGGGTTCAGGATAAGAACTAAGAGGGTGGGGACTGCTGATGCTGGGCAGTAAACGGCAGGACCAGGCCTTTCCTCTGCTATAAGCGTGGTGAGGAGGAGTAGGGGAGAGTTGTCAACTAAGCCCTTTAGCTTAAAGGTGGCTTATCTTCTGGTCTGGCTCTTCCAGGACTGCTTTATTCAGGGCTGCCCAGCAGAACAGCTTCTGGTCCAAGGCTGGACACATACCAGGAATTCAGTTGATGTTAGCCACAGTGGACACGGATATTGTGATCTCAGAGTTGGGATGTGAGACTGGGTCCTGCCCTTTGATCTCTGCCCCTCACAGCTCCCTGCCACCCCAGCCCTCCTTGCTTTTCCTTACCACCTTTGCTGTTGAGGTTACTCGGCTTCCCTTCTGCTTTCTTAGCCCTAGCAGAGGGCTTGCTGGGGGAGGCTCTGGGAGCCTTATGGGGCACAGTAGTCCCTGAAGTGCCCTTGTTCTCTCCACTGCTGCCCTCTGTAGTGGAGCTCCCCTCATCTCCAGCCACTACAGTGAAGTCTGCCTTCTCCTTGGACAGCTGGTATAGTTCCTGAGAAAGGGAGGAAGACCCTTGGGTGGTTATCACTCCCTTCCCAGACACTGGCCTTTGAGGCAGAAAGTGTGGTGTGTTGGGCAGCCTGTGGCTCAGTGGGTAGGGCGCCGGCCCCATATACCATGGGTGGTGGGTTTAAACTCGGCCTTGGCAAAACTGCAACAAAAAAAGAGCCAGGCATTGTGGCGGGCACCTGTGGTCCCAGCTACTCGGGAGGCTGAGGCAAAAGAATTGACTAAGCCCAGGAGTGTTACTGTGAGCTGTGTGACACCACGGCACTCTACCAAGGGTGAGAAAGTGAGACTCTGTCTCTACAAAAAAAAGAAAAGAGAAAGTGTGGTGTGTTTTAGGTACGGGTGACTGGGGAACAAAGGGGTGAGAAAGACAGAAAGACAAATAGCAGGGGAAGGAGTTCCCTTTCTTGGTACTATTCGGAGTATACCCCCTAGCCCCATAACCTGAGTAACCAGGACACGAGTCTCCAGTCCCTGTAACCCAGTTTTGTTTTTTTTTTAGAGACAGAGTCTCACTTTGTTGCCCTCGGAAGAGTGCTGTGGCATCACAGCTCACAGCAACCTCCAGCTCTTGGGCTTAGGCAATTCTCTTGCCTCAGCCTCCCAAGTAACTGGGACCACAGGCGCCCACCACAACACCCGGCTATTTTTTTGCTGCAGTTTGCCCGGGGCTGGGTTTGAACCCACCACCCTTAGTATAATGGGGCTGGCTCCCTATGCACTGAACCACAGGCGCTGCCGCCCTGTAACCCAGTTCTTAATCAGCCTCCGGGCTCTTATTCTCCAAAGGCTGCTCAGGGGGCCTGAAGAACACAAGGCTCTGGAGGGAGTGAGGGGCTACTGCTGCCTGACTGACACCAGTCTGGTCTCCCTGTCCTCAGTGGAATGAGGGAAAGGAAGGACACGTGAGCAGTTAAGATGCCTAAGATTCCAAGGCCAGGGCAGTGGGCTGGAGAAAACACATACAACTTAAGATCTGGTACCTTGAGTTGGGGGAGGTTAGTGGCAGATTTCCAGTCCTTATCATCACGGATTCGAGTACAGCGAGGGAACCGGATAGAGATCCCATCAGCAGTGTGAGCCTCAGATTTGGAGAATTCGGCCCCTGTGATTTCCCATACGGCAGCCTTCTGTCAGAAGTAAATCAGGCAGGTTGACACTGTTAAATATCTCCCAACAAGCTAGAAGCAATACAGAACAGCTAAAACTAAAAAAGATCTGGCTGTCAGTTGGGAGACTTGGGTTCTAATCCCATTGCTGATGCTGGGTGAACTTGGCAGAGTCCCATCTCTTCTCTGTATCCCTTCTCTGTCAGTACAATGAAGGGATTGGACCAAGCTGCTTCTAGAACAGACCCTCAGTGGTAAAGGGATGGGTATACTCTTCTTATACTGAAGAAGATTTTCCTCAGTGTTAGCTGGTAGTCCCTATGCCTCTCATTTCCCTGGTAAGTCCAGGTCCTCCTCCCTGGATGGCTTTTCATTGAGAAAGAGATAGGTTTTTTGTGGCATGCAAGCTAATTCTGTGGGCTGAAAGAGCTTAAGCCACTGGGTTTGGATACCTTTGGGTCTGGCACAATGAAGTCAGGGTAGTAGATCTTGTTAATCTTCAGCCAGCTGGGAATTTTGCTAGGATCCTGAAGAAGAAAAAGATACTTTGGGTTGTTCACAAGCTAGAACAAGGCTTAGGAGCCAACTTACCCCCCTTTTTATTGAGACACAATCTCACTCTGTTGCCCAGGCTAGAGTGCTATGGTGTCAGCCTAACTCACAGTTACCTCAAACTTCTGGGTTCAAATGGTCCTCGTGCTTCAGGCTCCCAGGTACCTGGGACTACAGGCACCCATCACAACATGCAAATATTTTTAGAGATGGTATTTTATTTTTTGAGATAAAGTCTCACTTTAATGCCCTGGCTAGAGTGCCGTAGCATCATTTTATCTCACAGCAATCCAAACTCTTAGGCTCAGTAATCCTTTTGCTTCAGTCTCCCCAGCAGCTGAGACTACAGATGCCTATCATAACACCCAGCTAATCTTTTTTAGAGACAGAGTCTCACTTTGTCGCCTTGGGTAGAGTACTGTGGCATCACAGCTCATAGCAACCTCCAGCTTTTGGGCTTAGGCAATTCTCTTGCCTCAGCCTCCTGAGTAGCTGGGACTACAGGCGCCCATCACAAAGCCCAGCAATTTTTTTTTTTTTTTTTTTGAGACAGAGCCTCAAGCTGTCCCCCCTGGGTAGAGTGCCGTGGCATTACAGCTCAAGCAACCTCCAACTCCTGGGCTCAAGCGAGTCTCTTGCCTCTGCCTCCCAAGAAGCTGGGACCACAGGCGCCCGCCACAATGCCCGGCTATTTTTTGGTTGCAGCCATTATTGTTGTTTGGCGGGTCCGGGCTGGGGATTTGAACCCGCCACCTTAGGTGTACGTGGCTGGCGCCTTAGCCAGTTGAGCTATAGGCGCTGAGCCAAAGCCCAGCAATTTTGTTGTTGCAGTTTGGCCGGGGCCAGGTTTGAACCTACCACCCTCGGTATATGGAGCTGGCACCCTACTCACTGAGCCATTAGGTGCCATCCTAACTTTTTATTTTTATTTCAGACAGATTCTCATTCTTCTTCTTTTTCTTTTTATTTAGAAACAGAGTCTCACTTTCTTGCATTTGGTAGAGTGCCGTAGCATCACAGCTCACATCAACCTCCAGCTCTTGGACTTAGGTGATTCTTCTGCCTTAACCTCCCGAGCAGCTGGGACTACAGGCGCCTGCCACAACACCTGGCTATTTTTTTGTTGCAGTTTGGCTGGGGCCAGGTTTGAATCTGCCACCCTTGGTATATGGGGCCAGTGCCCTACTCACTGATCTCATTCTTTTTTTTGGCTGGGGCTGGGTTTAAACCTGCCACCTCCAGCATATGGGGCTGCTGGTGCCCTACTCCTTTGAGCCACAGGTGCCACCCCTGATCTCATTCTTGATTAGACAAGTCTTGAACTCCTGAGCTCAAGTGATCCTACCTCCTTGGCCTCCCAGAACTTTAGGATTATAGGTGTGAGCCACCCTGCACTGCACAGCCTAAAGCCCTGTGGTTTTTTTTTTTTTTTTTAAGACAGTCTTACTTTGTGCCTTTGGTAGATAAAGCTCTGTTCTTTTTTTTTTTTTTTTTTTGAGACAGAGTCTCACTGTGTCACCCTCAGTAGAGTGCCGATAGTGTCACAGCTCACAGCAACCTCCAACTCTTTGGACTTATGTGATTCTCTTGCCTCAGCCTCCTGAGTAGCTGGGATACAGGTGCCCGCCACAATGCCTGGCTATTTTCTTGTTATAGTCATCACTGTTGTGTTGTTTAGCTAGCCTATGCTGGGCTTGAACTCACCAGCCTTGGTGCACATGGCTGGCACTGTAACCAGTGTGCTATGGGTGCTGAGCCTCTGTTATTGATAATGAGATTGTGAGATGTGACTTAGCTGAAAAGGATAACCTTCACTCCATGTGTCCTCCCTGCCCAGAGGGAGGGTAGCTTAGAGGCAATGCAGGTTTTTCACAAGGTAGGCACTCAGATTTTAAGGCCAAATCCTCTTCCTATGGCCAAACAGCAACCCTGGGTAGACAGACAAATGATACCTACAGTCCCCAAAGCATAGCCTCTGTCTCAGTAATGATGGCCAGTCCAGATGACAGGGCCAATCAGGTCCTTTCCTCACCTTGCTGATCTTTACCATGTCCAGTTCCTTCTGTAGGCGAGCAAGTGTGGCATCATCATGGCCTCCTGCACATTTGGTAACTGTGCACCACTTCTGACTGCTAGGGTCATAGCAGCCCATGAGGAAGATTGACATCATGCCACCTGGGAGGGGAGTACAGGCAGAGGGTAGGCTGGAGAGAGCCATCTCTGCCAGCCTCAAGAGCCTAGGGAGTGGCAGCCTGATGAAGAAGAAAGGGCCTGGGTCTCGGTGTCACAGTGCCATTGTTCATCACTTAGATGTGCCTCTCACGAGCTGGGTAATTTTAGCTTTATAAGCCTCAGTTTCCTTGTCAGCAAATTAAGGATAATCACACCCAACTTTTTGAGCTCTGGGGAAGTGAACAGTGCCCAGCACATAGTAGACTGCCTGAAAGTATTAGTTTCTCAAAGCCCAGTGAGGCCCCAAAAGAGTAATTGGTGGTGAGCTTCCTTCTGTCTAGCTAGCACAGGGTATTCTTGCCTGACTTCTCCCTGCCTGTCTAGCTCTCATATGTCCCTGCCTGCAGTATCTCAGTCAGCTTGGGGCTCCAGACCCCACGGCTTCACAAGTTATGACTGGTCATGCTGGCAGATCAAGCCAATGAAATGGTCAGCCTGTATCTCAAGTGGTACCTTCCAAAAGAGTATTACCCCAGGGGCAGAGAGCATCCTGACCTTTGTTTCCTTGCCCATAGAAGGCCCCAAGGACCACCAGGTCAGCTGTGTCAGCCATGGCCCCCTCATTCAAATAGTCTTTCTTCACTTTCAGCCAGTGCCGCTTCCCAGGTTCATATGTACTCTGAGGAGAGGCAAGAGAGACCACTAAGCAGAATGAAAGCTCCCATGAGGATGGGACTTGCCCTATCACTACCATACACCAGGTTTATCACAGTGCCCAGCCCACTCTGGGGATATAGAATGCGTACACCAATCCATCTTCCACATCCAGAACAGACCTGTCCAAACCCTGGAAGGCTCCCTCAGCACCCGCCTCCAACCCCTCACACTGCCACCACGGGTTCCCGGCTAGGGCTGAAAAGGCTCAGGGCAGAGGGTTTAAGGTCTCCAGGAGAAAACAAGGTATAGCCACCTTACCTTCACATCCTTCAGCACCAGCCCTTCCAATCCCTCTCGGATGACTCGGTTTATCATGTCCACCAAGTCTGAAGCTTTCTGAGGAACAAGAGGAGAGATACTGACGTGTGTGTGTGAGAACGGTAAGTGGCGTGGGAGTAAGTTGGGGGTTGTCCCTTTTCACACTAGTCAAGTGTCCACTAAAAACACTCTTAACCTGAATGTAAGAAATGAAAGGTTATAAAGTAGAGGACCTCTCATCCCAGCCAGAGACCTGTGTGAAACACAGGGTACTCACCTAAGAGGGATTTTCACACATGTAGAGAACACATACAGTGGTCAGAAGCAAAAACAGAAGCCCTTCGTAATACAACAGAATTAAGACTCATCCTCCCAGTCATGCTCAGCTCAGGGGTTCCCTACCCTGCCTTCAAAGCACTAGGGTGCTGCCTGGGGTAAGGTCTCCATTTACCGTGACTTGCTTCATTTCTGAGAACATGATCCGGTTTGGAATTTCAATCATGTTGTCATGAAGAAACTTTCGCCGTTCACACAGAGGCCTAAGGGAACAGGAAAGCTGAGCTTAGGCCGGGATCCTCCTACCTCTATTAGAAATTCTGAGGGAAGGGGCACAGTGGTAATAACTGCAGTTTCCAGAGAGGGTGTGCTATGGATTAAAGCTCTCATATGTAACAGCTATGCTGTTAAGGGCTGCAAGGGCTCTTTGTGACCGAAGATGGAAAACTGTGAGCCATGGCACAAAGCCAGTTCATAGCTGTAGTTCCTATGTCTACTTTATCAAGCCAAAGGAGAACCAGCCTCTAGCCCGGATTATATAAATTCTGGTCCCACTTGAAAAATAATTCCAACTCAATTTTTATCCCATGTACTCTGCTTTGCTTCAGCTCCAAGGCTAGCTGTTCTTTGGGTCAGCAGGCTGAGACAGGCCTCGGGACCTCCTACCTTACCAGTTCTTTTTCTCTTCTGCTTTCTTCCTGCCTCCCCACCCCACAAGAGTCCCATTTTAGAGCCCAGGCTAGAGTGCCATGGCCTCAGCCCAGCTGACAGCAACCTCAAACTCTGGGTTTAAGAGATCCTCCTGCCTCAGCCTCCCGAGGGTCTACAGGTGCCCACCACAATGCCCACTAATTTTTCTATTTTTAGTAGAGACAGGGTGTCACTCTTGCTCTCAAACTCCTGAGCTCAAGGGATCCTCCCACCTCAACCTCCCAGAGTGCTAGGATTACAGGTGTGAGCCACCACACCTGGCCTGCTTTCTTCCCCTTCCACAAGCAAGGATGTGGCTGCTGTAGGAAGAATAGGTGTAGGGGAGACATTTTTAAGTGTGGAAAGGGCCAATACTGGTTTTTTGGGCCCATGCATATGGATGAAGCCAAGGTGATTGGTAGTTCTCCCCACATGGTCTCACCCATAGCCTCCCCTAGAATAAGAAGCCTCCTACTGTCAGTCTCTTCTGAAATCAAAACCTTCAAGCTGAAACCATTTGCCTTATGGCTCCAGGAGTGCTACTGGAAAAACAGAGGGAACTCCCACTGAGCTCAGTCTCTCTGCAACAGTCTGTTTTGCTTTAGTAGAGAAACTATTTTATTTAATTTCCCCCCTGCCCTCAATTACTAGATCACTAGGGATGCTTTAGTAGAGAAGGGAGTTTGGGTCAGAGATGGGATGGAGTCAACATATAAGCTTTTCCTTACATAAATGGGGAGTTGGCTCTAGCAATTGTGCTACCTCTCAACACCTTCCTGCATTGCCCCTGACAAGTTCCTAGGCACAAAGGCACATGTGGCAGCCTGTTCCCCTCCTTCTTTCCCAACCTGACACCCCCTCCACCCCACAACCGTACATCTCCCCATCCAGGATAGGAAGATAAGATTTCTGACAGTTGCTGGGTTTAAAGATGGTACCAATTCACCTGTCCATCAAGCTGACATCATTGAAGTAGATACAATCAAAAACAAATAGGCAGACATTAGCGTCTTGGAAGGCAGCTTTCTGTAAGGGAAAATAAGGTATTAGATACATAAGGGACAAAAGTCAGAGGGCATGAACAAATGATCCACTTTTGGAGGCGCTCTGAAGCATCTGATGATAAAGTCCTACTTGTGCTCTGAAGCTTGTGAACCATAAGAGCAACTCAGCAGATGGTGCTAGATGGAAACCAACTCAATTATAAGTTGTTTCCCAATACCAGCTCCTTTTTATGCAAAAAGGAAAAAAAAATCAGAAGCAAAGAAGAGCCCTACCTTACATGATATATTCTACTCTTCAGACTGCACCGCACATGTGCACACGTGCACACACACACATTCATTCTTGCACACATGGCGCTGAGCCAGTACCTTATGTACTCCCAGAGTCCCAAAGGGCAGTGGTTTGCCTGTTTTGTTGTCAATCAGGAGCACCTCAGAGTCCAAGATCATGCTGTGACCCCCAGGAAATGCCTGTGGGATGTAGTCCTTAAAGTGGGCCACCTAAAAGCAGAAATGTAGCTTTGATGAGGGACAAATCGGCAGCTGGGACCTACAGCCAAACCACAGAGAGTAAAGCCTAAGCCCAGAAGGAACACAGAACAACATGGAGAAGCTCGTGTGCATAACACACAGCCAGACCTTGCTGGCCACCTACACAAGAGGAATAGAATAGGCTGTCTTTTAGTACTTATGTCCAGGTCAGAGGTCACCTGAGGTCAGCCCATGTTGAGTCACTTTCTATTGGCTATAGAGAAGAGAGAATTTTAGAGGAAAAAAGAAACAGTAAACATGTGCAAGGAGGAGGTGGAGGTGAGGGAGGGAAAGGTGAGTGGGCAGAGATCAGTGTTTACTGCAGATGGGTAGATATTAGGCTGGGGGTTGGATCGGGAGAGAGAAGACTGGTTGGAAAGAAGAGAGGAAGATGGAAACAAAACCCCTCAGGAACAGCGAGGAAACACAAGCATTGTCTTCTCTGAGTGGAAGCTTTAAACACACAGCCATCTTCAGAGTAAGACAGGTTTGGGTCTTGGCGCCTGTGGCTCAAGCGGCTAAGGCGCCAGCCACATACACCTAAGGTGGCGGGTTCGAATCCCCAGCCCGGGCCCGCCAACAACAATGATGTTTGCAACCAAAAAAATGGCCAAGTGTTGTGGCGGGCACTTGTAGTCCCAGCTACTTGGGAGACTGAGGCAGAAGACTCGCTTGAGCCCAGGAGTTGGAGGTTGCTGTGAGCTGTGATGCCATGGCACTCTACCCAGGGGGACAGCTTGAGGCTCCGTCTCAAAAAAAAAAAAAAAGACAGGTTTGGAATTTAGTTTTCCTGCTAAGGCAGAACCCTGATCTGACAACTCCAGCCAAGGAGAGGTTGCTCTGTTACCTGAGGCAGCCTCTGCCAAGTGATGCCAGCATTGGGGTCCAGAGAGGATGACTAGCCTATCTTCTCACCTGGGCTGGGCACACAAACCATCACCAGCCAGGATGCTTGGAGCAGGAACTGCAAGGCCTGCACATCCATCCCATTCCCTTTCAATCCCCAACCCAGCACTTTAAGAACCAAAAGCACAGAAGAGGCAGGAATGAGTAAACACTGGGTAAGAGAAAGTAGGAAAAGGGCAATACTGGAAAGCTGTGCTCAAACTTCTTCCTGGTATCCATGGAATACCAACCTCATCAGGAGTGGTTCCTTGGCAGTTTTTTTTTTTTTTTGAGACAGAGCCTCAAGCTGTCGCCCTGGGTAGAGTGCTGTGGCATCACAGCTCACAGCAACCTCCAACTCCTGGGCTCAAGCGAGTCTCTTGCCTCTGCCTCCCAAGTAGCTGGGACCACAGGTGCCTGCCACAATGCCCGGCTATTTTTTGGCTGCAGCCGTCTTTGTTGTTTGGCGGGTCCGGGCTGGGGATTCGAACCCGCTGGCTCAAGT
>CAUYTI010138287.1:0-18907 GCA_963575145.1 Galago senegalensis
GGTGCCTGTAGTCCCAGCTACTCAGGAGGCTGAGGCAAGAGAATCACCTAAGCCCAGGAGTTGGAGGTTGCTGTGAGCTGTGTGATGCCATGGCACTCTATGGAGAGTGATAAAGTGAGACTATCTCTACAAAAAAAAAATAAAAAGAGGATAGAGTAGATCTTGATTTTTTAATGTTCTTAAGATGAAATCTTAAGTCTTCTAGGGCTGGGCATGGTGGCTCACACCTGTAATCCCAGCACTCTGGTAGGCTGAGGTGGCTGGATTGCCTGAGCTTACAAGTTCAAGACCAGCTTGAGCTAGAGCAAGACCCCATCTTTAAAAATACCCAGGTATTATGGTGGGAGCCTGTAGTCCAAACTATGTGGGAGGCTGAGGCAAGAGAATTGCTTGAGCCCAAGAGTCAGAGGTTGCTGTGAGCTATGATGCCATAGCACTCTATCAGGGGGTGACAAAAGTCAGGCTGTCTCAACAAAAAAACAAACAAAAAAATGAAATTATTAAGTCTTCCACAGGTGAGGGAGTTCCTGTCTATTCCTAGGATTGGAGTTTCTTTTCTTTTCGTATTTTTTATTGTTTCAGGTCAATTGAAGGTACAAAGAACTAGGTTACAATGATTGTATTTGTTAAATAAAGTCCCCTTATCATTGTGTCCCACCCCAAGAGATGTGCCATATACCCTAACATTGTGCCCATTAAGTGGGAGCACACCCATCCATTCTCCCCTCTCTCTGCTCCCTCGTACCCCTGCACCTACCTTGAATTAATTTGAGTTTTTCTCTTATGTGGGTAATAGATCATCTACTGGATTCATATAAGAATTGAGTGCATCATATTCTTGCTTCTCCATTCTTGTGATGCTTTACTAAGAGTAATGTGTTCCACCTCCATGCAGGTTAATAAAAAGATGTAAAGCCTCCATCTTTTTAATGACTGAATAGTATTCCATAGTATACATGGAATACTAGCACAGTTTGTTAATCCATTCTTGGGTTGGTGGGCATTTAGGTTGTTTCTACATTTTGGTGATTATAAATTGATTTTCAATAGAATGTCTCATGCACATGTCTTTATGGTAAAATGATTTTTTCTTCTGGGTAGATGCCTGTTAATGGGATTGCAGGATCAAATAGGAGGTCCAATTTGAATTCTCTGAGGATTCTCCATACTTCCTTCCAGAAAGATTACATTAGTTTGCAGTCTCATCAGCAGCGTAAGTATTCCCTTTCTCTTCACATCCTCACCAGCATCAACAGCTTTGAGAGTTTGTGATGTGGGCTATTCTCACTGAGCTTAGGTGACATCTCAGGTTGGTTTTGACTTGCATTTCTCTGATAATCAAGAATGATGAGCATGTTTTCAAATGTTCATCTGTCTCCATCAGAGAAGGTTCTAGACATCTCTCTTGCCCAGTGGCAGATGGGATTGTTTGCTCTGTTTTATTGCTGTTTAATTTGAGCTTTCTGTAGACTCTAGTTACCAACCCTTTGTCAGATTCATACCTGGCAAATATCTTTTCTCATTCTCTTTTTACTGTTATTAAGATGAAATCATTCAGTCTTCCACTGTTTGAGGGAGTTCCTGTCTATTCCTATTATTGGAGTTTTCATTATGAGTAGATTCATTTATTTTTTTCATTTTTGCCAATGTCTATTGTAAATGTTTTAAATATACAAAATTTTGAAAAGAATAATTTAATGAGCACCCACATCTCCTTCTATATTGATCAGTTTCTAATCATTAATATCTTGACATTTTCTATCAATTATCTATATATATTCCTTTTGATAGCTTGGTAGATATACCGACATAAATGTAGATGTGAATATGCACATAAATGTGGATGTTGGTATACACATATATGGATCATTCAAAGCATGTTTTAGACATCATTAATAGAATATACTTATACACACATGCGTGCGCATGCACATCCATTTGCCCCTGAAGAATTTAGCAAGTATTTCATAAGAACAAATGTTAAATACACTGTCATACTTATGGAATTTAGCTATAATAATATATAAAAATGGCTTTTCAAGTATTCTTTGGTTTTTCACTTCGGGGTCTGGTCAAAGATTGTGTACTGCATTAAGTTTCTTACCTGTTTGGTCTCATTTGATCTCCTTGTTACTCATGTCACTGGCATTTTTTGAAGCTTCCTGGCTAGTGGTTTTATAGAATATCATGAAATTTGGATTCTTCATATTTAGATTTGGATAAGACGTCTTTGGGGAAGAATACTACACAGGACATGTTGTGTTCTTCTCAGGGCATCACACCAGGAGGCAGATGATGTCAGAGTGACCTGTCCTTCATAATATTAAGTTTGGTGATTGGGTTAAATGGTTTTACCATATTTCTCCATCATAAAAAGATCTTTCTCCCCTTTGTAATTAACAGGTACTCTGCAGCATGAATCCTGGAGATTCAGCCAGTTATTTGAGCATCCATTCACTGCTTACATAAATTATTAAGTTGACTGGGAAACAGTGGTTTTCTAATTCTGTCATTGATTTTTACTCTTACTGGTTGATGTTCTTTATTCCATACCCACACTACATCTTTCTCTACCCTTCCCTGTGCCCTAATGAGACTGATCTATAAGAACTATTATATATCATGAGGCTCTGCTGCTCCCTGGCTTCCTGTTGAGTTTGGCTTATTGGAATCAAAATCAAGAGACAAGAGAGAGGAAGGAGAGTGAGGGCGAGTGGTAGAGCATTTACTAACTTCCTGCAGAGTCAGTGTGGACTGGCCCAACTGACTCAAGATTCCAGTTCTCATCAGGCCACCCCTTCCACACAGCCTCCTTGTCTCTGGGTTCTAGTAAGACCAATCCCCTCTCCTTCTTTAGGTCTAGAGTATGTAAAGGAGTTTTATTACCAGCCCCAGAACCTGAACTTTCTTGGGATCCTGTACCTTCCTTGGTAGTTTTCCCACATGCTCCACATAACTTTGTAAAAAGTCCCATTATTCAACTTTCCTCAAATGACCATAATTAGTGCTATCTTTTCCTTACTGTCACCCTCAGCCTTGCTCATTTCCTTTTATCTCTCTTCCCAGGAATCACAGCTGCATCTAACATCGTCTCTGCATGTCCACCCATTTTTCTTCATAATGTTTGTTTCTCTCCAGTCTAATCTATCTTGGCATTTGCATCTTGGAGGACCTCAACCAATATTGTAGCTTATTAGCCTCAATCATCCCCATTCCATGACCTTAGTTAAGATGTACAGAAGAACTGAAAGAGTTGAATGATTTAGCATGAATTTTCTATCTCTCCATATAGATTTTACTAGCAGTTCCACCAAGGTCACTGAATTGTCCCAGGGGTAGTGGAGTTAGATGGGATTAATGGCAGCTGGGAAAGTCATATGCCAGCAATATGATGTGTCAAAATTTGAAGAATGTTAATTTGAATAAGTTCTAGCTTCTATCCTGCACCATGTCTTCAGCTAATGCTAAAGCTTCCTTTCCAAGGAAGAGGTGTGCTGGCTGGTTGTTTGGAGGAGTGAAGTTGGGAGGATAAGCAGGTCTTGAGAGAGTACACTTCATACTGGACTCTCCATCCACAGAAGAACTGAAAAGGGTCTGGAATCAGTTTCAAACTCTGGAGCTGTTTCTTATAGGGCCTTGGAGGAGTTATCTAATTTGGCTGAACTTGCTGCTTCTTTTATGAAAAAAATGGTCATACTTCTAAATGTTCTTTTATTTGACTGGTAAGCATGCCTAGAATGTCCTGTCATTTATTTGACTTGTTATTTTTATCTAAATGTGTGAATTAGAAAAGAGCTCAATCCATTGATCAGATGTTTGGAGCTCCAGTCTCTAAGGAGGGAATCTCCACACTCCATTAAATCCCAACTCTGGTGCCCTGCCACTGAGTAACCAGGATTTTCTCCCCAAGGCCAGGTGCCCCCAAGTGTCTAGAGCAGCTGCCTGCTGAGAGTGTGGCTGCTGTAATTAACAGTGGCAAAGTTTTAATGAACCCCACAAGGAGAATTTTTTCCTAATACTTACTTTTTAAAATCTGAAATCATTTCTATTCCTTTGAGATTAATTAAAAAGTTTTTTTTTTTTTTTTAATCTTTGCAGAGCTACTGAGGGCAACTTTCCAGCTGTTTCTTTTTAATGAGTTCTCTCAATAGTTCCTGAGCCAGACAGTTCTTCAGGGCACTGTCTGAAGTTGAAAGAGCTCTCAGGGAGCAAGGGCATGACAACTCCTGTGAAACCCTGGAGATGATTTCCCCAGGCAGGCTCAGAGGTGCACTTTCCTTTCAACTTAGAATATCTCCAGGGTCATTCACAAGTAGTGAGGGGAGAGGAAGTGAGGGAGAATATTCCAGAGGCTTTCATGGATCACTTATAGCTGAAGCTCTCCCAGTTGGTTTCACTTTGGACCTCTTGGTGATATCATATTGACCAGCAGCTGGACGAGCGGACTACTGATTAATCTCTGGTGAGGGGTAGATATGCATGTTTCCCAGCCCAGCTTCAGACTCAGGTTTCTTCTGGCCTTTAATTGACCTGATAAATATACCAGGTGACCCCTCACCCCCAGGAAATCAGCACACAAAGAATGTGTGTTTGTGCTTATCTACATAACAACCAGTTTGAACATTTACTTGAACCAATTAATCAATCCATGATTTTAAAAGTTAATTTAAACTACCTGGTAGAAGTTAGCTTGGGTCCCTGCGGCCAAGCTGCAGGACCTCTGTGGCTTAAGTGACCCATTCTTCCAGGCTTTTTGACCTTGCATGCACATTGTTTTTTATGCTCACCCTCGATGATATATCTCAAAAGTGCTGAGATAACAGTAAATGAAAGAAGACCCCAAGCTGGACTGGATTTATTACAGACAGTCCGGGCAGCAGAGACATTGCCATGATTTTTCTGATAGAATTTTATAAAGAGCCTTCAGATCATGACTTAAAGATAAACAGTAACAGCATTTATCAAATACTTCTGTGGGAAAAAAATAACCCAGTAAGCTGCTAATAGTCATAAGAGTTTCCTGACTATGCTAGGGCAATTTTCTTGTGTAAAAGTTTAGACGAATTCAATTCAATTCATTTCAGAGAGAGAGAATTCCTAGAGGGAAACATTAGTTGAGAAAAAGAGACAATTGTAAATGATTATAAGTGGCTTCTTAAAGCAAGGAAGATTCCGTATGCATGTTTATGTCTTCTCTATCCCCAGTTACCACTGAAATGATGAAAAGAACAGGAGCTGTAATCCACAGGAATAAATAGAATGGGAGAGGAGATGGAAGCAGACCAGAAAACTGCAGCATGTTTTTTAAAATATGGAAAATACAAGGAGAGTAACTAACTCATCAGAGAAGAAGCTGTCAGCTAACAAGTGAAGGACAACAAAACAGACATAGAAGCAGCAGACACGCACCTACAAGAGGCCCTGAGAGCCTTTGTAAGAGGAGAAACAGCCTCAGCCACCACCCCGCCCTTCACTGTATAAGTCACCCAGTGATACAGCTGGTTATCAGGCAGTCACTTCACACAGTCCTCCCCTGGTTCTGACACTGTGAAGGCCACCATGACCCTGGGCTGAAGGATAAAATGCCAGTTGTACAGCTTGGGAATGTAACAAACACTGAGTCCTTCAACTAGAGATTAGAGGGTTGGATGATGTAAAGCTAAAGATAATACTTGTGCAGAGGGCATAGGTTCTCCCAAAGTCAGGCAGCCTTTAAGAATGATCCCTCTGTCTCCTGGAATTCTGGATCTTGGTAGTGAAGGACAACTTTAATTCACATGAGCATTTGGCTGATGTTGCTGGCTCCAGCACCCTGGTTACAGCTTCAGACTGGAGAACACTAGTGACAGTGGAGGGTGTGGGTACAGAGGGTGAGCTTGTGGGGGGGGGGACAAAAGTCTGCCCTAACAGCAGTTGTATCTGCTGACCTCCACACAAGCCCCATCTGGCTAGGTAAAAATCCCACCCTGAGCAGGAAAATTGAAGCTAAGAAGACCTGGATTCTGACATTTCAGGCAATGCAGAAGTCAGGGGGGCTTGGGTTGAACTCAGATCACTGGGGATAAGCACTCCAGCACCTCAGTCTCACCTTCCGGGGTGCTCTATCCCCATTGCTCACCCACAGACAAGAGGATGCAGACTCATGAATGCACCCATTGACATTTAAAATATTCATATTTGAAGGTATCTCAACAAAATGGCCTGTTGGACCATCCTATTCCCCTATAGAAAACTCCAGATAGGAAGTTTCCAAGGAGAGAAAAAGACAAAAAGAAATCAGTGGAAGCAGATAATATGGAGAAAAGAAGGAAACATCAAACCATAATAAACAGATTTTCCTATGTTTTGCCATCTTCTTTTCCCAGAACAAGTAATCAGCAACTGGCCAGTTGCTTGGCTACAAGTGGAGGCAGGGTGCAAGAATCTATAAAGTGCAAAGTCCTCCCTCCCCCCAGTATGCAGAGTATGTAGGGGTCTGGGCAGGGAGATTGGATGCATTGAGCAAATGATAATTGGTTAAGCAAAGAAGTAAATGCATAAGGGCTTTCTCACAGCTGGAGAAGGTATTTCCGGCCATGGTGATTGGCTAGACAGCACCAGATGGGTAGGATTGGAAAAGGACTAATTAGTCTGAGATCATTTTGTTTTTTATTCAACTGTATTGAGGTGTAATTTACTCACAATGATATGCACTTAAGAATGTAGTGCAATAAATTATGATAAATCACCATACTCAATACATAGATCATTTGCGTCACCCCCAAATTTCTGCTGGTATGGCTTTACTGTGAATTTGTACTCTACCCTACCACAGTAGATTTCTTTCTCTGTACATTAACTTCATGTGTACAATTTCATACGAATGCAGTAACACAGTATATACTGTTTTCTGCCTGTCATCTTTCACTTGTCATGTTCTTGTGCCTCGGGCACATTAGTGCATGCGTCAGTAGTTTACTTACTTTTATTGCTGAGTAGTGTTCCACTGTATGGATACAACATAATTGTTTTTAATCTATTTACCTGTTCTAAGACATCTGGGTTGGTTTAATTTTTTTTTTTAAGAAAGCAGCTACATGCATATCTTTGTGTGGTAAATGCTTTCACTCTTCTTGGAAAGTACTAAGAAGTGTTCACTTACTTTATCACCTGCGACTGGAACTTTTGGGTAATATAGTAAGTGTACGTTTTCTTTCATATGACACTGAAAAATTGTCATTCCTTTGTATACTTCAATTAGCAATATACAAGAGTTCCAATTGGTCACCATCTTCACCACAGTTGGGTTTCTTATTTTTAACCTTTCTAGGGGAGGGAGGGTTGTAGCATCTCCTTGTTATTTTAATTTGCATTTCCTTGATGACTATTGAACATATCTTAATGTGATCACTTACTTTTTGTTATCGTCTTTTATAAAGCATCTGCTCAAACTCTAGCCCTTTTTTAATTGAGTCATTTATAGTATCTTATTATTAAATTATAAACATTTTTATGTATTCTGAATAGAAGCTTTTCATCTTAAATATGTATTGTAAATATTTTATCCAGTTCTGTGGTATGCTCTTCCATTTTTTAATGACATATTTCAAATACTAGAAGTTTTTAATATTGGTAAAGTACAATGTATTGTTTTTAATGAAAATCATGTTTTAAAAATATTTACATCTAGAAATACTCTATATATGTGCTTATATATAAGAATAGATATATGGTGTATATGTGAGTGTATAAATTAGTTTCTTTCCCGCCTATTTGCTGAACTAGAGGTTCTAGAAGCACTTATTTCTGCTGGCAGTGGCATACTAAGAGACTGATCCTCGTTTTAAATACCATCCACATTACAAGGAACAGGGTTCCCTGAAGAAATGGCTAATTCCAGGAAGAGATAAAATACAAGAAGAACATTTAATGCTTTTACACTAGAAAATAAGGAAGTACTCAAAGAGCTATGGATTATATCAAGAGAATTCAGGACAGCCATCTCAAAGAGGCTCTCATTGGCAAATAAAAACAACCAATGAAGGTAACAAATCATAAACCATTATTCTGAACAAAATATAAATCTGTGATATGAATAAGGAAATGACCAATAAAATACATGGGAGAGATGTATAAGCTCTTTTTAAACAGATGAATGACAACTCATAAATGCAGGTGAAATGATGGAAATTGAAAACTTGTCATTTGGCAGCTATTATAGTAGTGATTGATTTAAATAGGATCTATAGATGAAGCTAAACCTGATAGATGGAGTTCTAAGAGAGATAAAAATTTGAACAGACTATTAGAATATATCCTACAAAAGTCTAGTGAATTACAAAAGCAAGGTGATGACTTTATGGTGGAGAAACCTAACACCAACATAATGAGGTGATCAAAGTTAAAACGTTATCTATGGTTAGATGGTTTAATAGCAGGTGCCCCTGATGTGCTGAGAAGATTACAGCAAAGTTTCTCTCATATTCTTGCCAGGAAACCATGACCTGAGTCTGATCATGAGGAAATATTGCATGGGACCAGGTAGCGTGTCATATGTCAGGATATAAGACCAACACTCTTAAAAACTGCTGAGGACATGAAGGCAGGGAAAGGATATGACACATAAATTCCATGCACATTCTTGGATGGGATCCTAAAGTCAAAAGAAAAGGAAACATTATTGAGAAGTTGGAGAAATTTTGGTGGGGTCTGTGAATGGGTCAATACTGGGATATTCATATTTGTTCCCTGGCTGAGAGTGTTACCTGGTGATTATGTGAGAGTGTGTCTGATTTGGGGAGCTACACATTGAAGTCTTTAAAGGTTATGGGACAACACGTTTGCAGTCTGCTTCCAATAAATTCAGGAAAAGACAATAACAATTAGATGGAGCATTTGTTAATGTGGAATCTGGATTGGGGAGAGATGGTAATTTGGGATAATGTATTTGCAACTGTTTGTAACATTATTTTGAAATGAACTGCTCTTAAAAATTAAAAACTGTGAAAAGAGAAGACATTTCATCCATAAAGCAAATCATTAAGGAGGCTACTGATCAAATGTTTTAGTTTAACTAATTCATTCTTTTAAGATTAAAAATAAAATACAATGTGCTTTTGTTACAGATAATTATGGGAATAATAACACATGACATTACAACCTGTGTGGTTCTATAATGGGACCCCAATTTAAGGTTATACAATTTTTTTTTTTGAAACAGAGTCTCAAGCTGTCGCCTGAGTAGAGTGCCATAGTGCCACAGCTCACAACAACCTCACACTTAAGTGATTCTCTTGCCTCAGCCTCCCAGGTAGCTGGGACTACAGGCACCTGCCACAGTGCCTGGCTGGTTTTTTGTTATTGTTCTCATTGTTGTTTAGCAGCAGACCCTGGCCAACTTGGAACCCACCAGCTCTGGTGCATGTGACCAGTGCCCTAACCACTGAGATATGGGCACTGAGCCAGGTTAACAATTTTAATCTGTGTAGTAAACCTTTATCTGCTTGCATCATTCAATTTGGAAATAATGCTAAATGTATAACATATCAATATGTGGCTTGGACCTCTCTCCTGTTTTGTCCATGCACACCCAGAGACAGTGGACTATGGTGGTGACATTGTACATGAAGAGAAATTAATAGACTTCAGATAGATTTTGGAGAGGAAAAAATCCAGAACTCAATTACTTGAGTGGGTAGTGATGTAACTTACTGCAATAGGTGAGACGAGAAGAAAAAAAAGTATTTCACTTTAAATATATAAATACTATATTCAAGATACCTGGGTTCTTATCTGAAATCTGCCTTTGGTCTTGAAGTCATATTTTCTCTAGCTTCAGAGTTCTGTTCTTTAAAATGATACTTTTGGATAAAAGGTCTCTAAGTTTCTTACATGCATAAAAGCTTTGTAAAAATTACATTTACACTGAGATTGAGAGTTTACAAGGTACTTTTTGCTCTCTCTTTAAAGAGGGAGTCCTTGAACTGGGCTTTGAAAAATGTTTCTCCGTTATCTACTGAGTCAACAAAACGCCTAGCAGTTAAGAGGAAAAGGTGGAGAATTTAATGGTTTTCTAAAAAGCCACAAATTAGCAGACATACAGTTTGTTTGGGGGAATTCAATATGACATACTGATTTTTCTGTGTTTGAAGATGTATCTTCTCCTTCCCTTTGAGATTATGTTACAGTTCCAGGAGAAATTATGTGGACTTTTGTCTCCTACCTGGAGAAGAAATGGAAAGGTGTGACGTTCCATGACTTTTCCAACCAGCAATGCTTTCCAAGTGTGCTGAATTAAGGGTGATGTTTATGAATTGCCACAGCTACCTGTGCTTCCAGGGCACGGTCAGCAGCTCTCTTTGAACACAGTGCATTTCTGCCTGGGGAAATTATTCATAAGCTCACTCTGGAAATCTTTGTCACCTGCTTCTCCATTCTTGGTATCACCTCTCTGTTGAGTCCTCGTTTCACTTGTAAATAACTATTTTAATTTTCACAATAAAGTTGCTGCTGTATTATATCTTTGATTAATAGCTAATAATAGGCTCTTTGGAAATTAAATTTTTCTATACATATCACTTAATGCTCCCTATTGTAAAGTTTAATGAAAAATGGGAAATTAAGCTAAAAAAGTGCTATGTTTTTCTTGAACAACAGCTTTGGCTTTGTGTTAGTAACTTTGCTTTTATTTTATTTTACTACAAGCCTTCACTTCAGTACAGCTTTTTACATAAAAAAAATTCTTGTTACTAAAATATAGACTTAAAATTACTCATATGATTAAGTTGGGTATCTTAGTTTGCCTCCTGGGATAATATGTAATAGAGCTTTTGATTTCTGTCATTTATGTTTTTTGGCTTTCTGCTTTCTCTCTGCTTTCTCTTTCTTTCTTCTCTCTGCTTTCTCTCTCTACTTTCTTATTGTCCTTTGGAGACTGAGCTTCTGTCCATCTCTTAAATATTGACTATTCTTAATATTCCGTTCCTGTTCTTTTTTTTCTCACTAAAACTGATCTCCTTAAATACCCTTATTTGGTATCATAACTTTAACTATCATATGGTTCCCAAATTCACATCTTTGGCTTAGCTATCTCAAATCTTCAAAGCAATTCAGTTAATTTATTATTGGATAAACTTGCCTATTTATCCCAGGGACATTAAGCCCATCACATTCAAACTATATACTTTTTTAACCCTTGCCTTTAAATATGTTCTTCCTGAGATATTGTCTAAAAGAGTGAATGAAAACACTTTAGGTACAGCACACAAACCAGAAATCTGGGAGCATGCTAGCTCTGCTTTGTTTCCTCAGCACATCCCAACGTCCCTGGATACTGATAATTGCATTTCCTGTACATGTTTCCTATCCATTCTCTCCCACCACCTTCATTCAGCTGCCTGTCATCTGTCACTTGAGCATCCAGACTTTCCAGACAGCTTAGACTAAATCACCGGTCTTATTCTTTTATATAGTCCTTCACATTAACCATAAAGTAACTTAGCAAGCACACATTGAGTCATATCCTTGCTCTTTGTTTACAGTGAAGTCCAGTGTCTCTGACATAGTGCATACACTTGAACCATGTATGATCCATGAACCCTTATTCAGTGTCACTTTTTTTCTGTTCCCCTGTATTCCCTAAGGTGTTGACTGGCACAACCTATCCACCCGATGCCTTTCTGAAGCATTTCTAAACATCTGTCTACAGTGTTTCTAAACATCTGTCTACATCTGTTCCCAGCTCTCTTTCAGAATAATCTACCCTACCCTCCCCTGACCCTGGGGTGTCCTGTACACACTTGTATCTCAGTCTCTAAGTTGTGTATTTGCACGGCTCACTTTGTAGGGAAGATCAAGATGGTATCTCATTCATGTTTGCTTCTCTAGCACCCACAAAAAGAAGATGTTCAACAAACATAAATTGTACCAGTGGATTAATAAGTGAAGGAGGCAATTAATTATTAAGTATCTACACAGGGATGTTGTGGATATAAAGTATTCACACACAGATAACATATAAATAATTGAAAAGCATCATGGTGGATATTTTATTTAGTTCTCCAGTTTTAGATAGGCAATAAATTCATTTTATTATTGTTACATGCTTCTACTACGTTTTCTTTTTTTAAATTTCAGATTAATATGAGAGTACAGAAAATTAGGTTACATTGTTTGTGTTTGCTAGATAGTCCAGGTTGCAGTTGTACCCCTCGCCTGGGAGGTGCCTTATACCCTTACATTGTGCCTGTTAGGGGGAGCACACCAATTCCTCTTCCTCCCTTCCCCTCTCTTCCTTTCTTACAACTTGAGTTTAATTGTGTTTTTCTCTTGTAGAGGCATGTATTTGTTCATCTAATGGTTTCATATTAGTATTGAGTATGTTGGATACTTAATTTTCCACTCTAGTGGTATTTTCTTAAGTGGAATATTTTCCAACTCCCTCTAGGTTAATACAAAAGATATAAAGTCTCCATATTTTTCATGGCTGAGTAGTATTCCATGGTAAACATATACTACCATTTTGTTAATCCATTCATGTATTGATGGGCACTTGGACTGATTCCACATCCTGTCATTATGAATTGAGCTGTAATAAACATTTTAGTGCACATGTTCTTATGGTAAAGTTATTTTTTTTTCTTTTGGGTACATACCTAGTAACAGGATTGTGGGATCAAATGGAAGGTCTACTTTTAGTTCCTTGAGTATTCTTTGATTTCTTTCTAAAGAAACTGTAATAGTTTGCAATCCTACCAACAGTTTAAAAGTGTTCCCCTCTTTCCACATCCATGCCAGCAGCTTCAACCTTAGGACCTTATGATGTAGGCTATTATCATCAGGATTATGTGATATCTCAGAGTGGTTTTGATTCTGCTATTTTTTCTAACTACCGTACATAGTTACTAAACTTTTCTTATCACTCCTTTAGAGGATCTAGGACAATTATCCCTTGAGCATCATTATTCCAGCCTTAGACATATAACTGCCTTGAATCCTCTAGTCTGTGCGTCTAAACCACAGGCATGCTTCCTTCCATCCCTTGTTAGCTGTGGAATACGTGGCTCACACATCAACAATGTGCATCTCTCTCCAACAAAGAACCAAGTGTGCTCTGATAAGTGAGTTCTGGATGTTTCTCTCCAAAAATTTTCCCAATCAGCAAACACACACATGCGCAAGCACACACATACACACACACACACACAATACATACACATAAAAGAGATGATCAGGAAATTTTTTAGGGAATCCTCTGTTTCTGCTTTATCATGTAACTATAAACACAACACTTCAGTCTGAGTTTTACTAAACTTCATGAGCTCATCATAGAAAATGTACAATTTAGATGTCTGCTGTTCTCTAAACACCAGGGCTTCTACCATGCCAAGTAAAGACCATCTTGCCTTTGGTCTCTGTCTTTTCTTACCTCCTACCACAGATCTCAAGTACTGCATGGAAGGCCTCAGAATCATTCTCAGTGTTTGAAGGTTAATGGAAGTGTTTTTTCATGTTCACCAGCACCTACATTAGAACTAAGAAGAAGATTTCCAAGCCACTGTCACATAATACCTCTCCAAGCTCCACTTAATCCAACTTAGGCAAGACTGAGATCCATCAGACCATTATTGCATCAAAATACTTGGAGAGTATAATGTGCACTGTGGTCCCAGGAGTATATATGTTCTCATTACTATACGAGTTTCAAGTGTACAGCTCCAACTGGGTATTAAGTCATCTCCCTCCAGCTCCTTTTCATCTGAACATCCATCCCCAGGGCCCAGAGAAGTAGAGGCAGAAAGACAAACAGCTTTTGGTTCTCCTCGTTGGTGTCAAGTCTGAGTGCAGTGTATTCTGGTCCTCAGGGACAATCTGGGAAGGCTTGGGTGGAGGTGGCCCCTCCATAAAGCCTGTTCTCCATGTGTCTGCAGTGAGCAGGCCCCAGCCCCTGCCTCACCCGCGTTAAGAGAAGAGTGACACTTCTGCATTTTTTTCAGAGACTGCTGGAGAAAACAAGATCCTTAGATTGGCCCTGCAAATGCTCACTTGACCTTGTACGACTTCTTCTAAATCTAACCCTATTTCTGAGACAAGACCAGGGCTGCTGCCACAGTGAGTAAAGAGTTTTATGCAAAGTGTCACAGGTTAGAGAAGCTGGAATCTGGAGGATGGAAAGGTTCTAGAAATCAGTATGCTGAATGGGAGGTACAGGGTCAATTTACGGGCAGGAAGCTTTCTAGGCTTAAGACAGTGTTAACATTTGCTGAGGAGGAGTCATAAGCTGCGCTCTGAAAGTGATCCATTACATACTTTTAGGGAACATCCAAGATTTCTCCTTCTGTAGCCCCAGTGGCCACATGGACGGTGGTATGATGGCGAAAGAAAATTAAAGAAGGGTTGAAAGACTTGATTAAAATCTAGGGTATTCCCTTTCAATGTTATTCCTAATGTAATACTTTCTGTCCATCCACCCACCCATCCATCCACTGATCAACAGCTGTACCTAAAACAGCATCTACTCAGAACTAGGAAAGCAATGCTACAAGGGAGTGGGGGAAGTCAGGAGCAGGAAAATCATACTGTTAACGGTTTACAGTGATAACCACTTCCCCTGACCATGTACTGGAAACCACTGCCATGAATGCCGGCCAGAGTAGTGATATTACTCTTTGCAAATTCCCAGAAGGAAATAGAAAGATTTTCCTGGGTAATTCCAGGAAGCAAAATACTAAATACAAAAGCTTCATTTGCCAAAAACTAAAATTAGTATACACAGGGAAACAGACATGCTTGAAATTGCATTTGTAAACCTTCATTCATGCAAGCATGTACTTCTCTATGACCATTTATTAAGTACCTGCTAAATGCAATGTACTTTGCACAAGATATAAAGTAGGAGAAAACTATATGATGAAGAGGAAATAAGAACAAAATGTAGTAGCTATTAATAAATAAGTTAGAAAGTAAAAATACATGGCAACATGGCTGTGATCCCTTCTCAAAAATCAAATGGCTAATCATTCTGGGAAACAATTTACTCTGTAGCTACCATTTATGATAGTAAAAATGTGGGTTTTACCATCAAAGGTAAATAAAATTCTGTAGACATGGAAATAGCATTTGAAATCCTGTGTTCACTTACACTAGTTAACTGAACTGAATTTTCTTTCTGCTATAGTATGAATTAAAGAATATGGTATAATGGTACTGAAAAAGACTGCTGACTGAGTTGATGCACAGGGTATACTATGAACCCTCTCTTTCTGTTTAATGACTAATCACTATCTGCCTCAAATCCTCAGCACACTTCTCAGGGACACACCAGTGCCCAGCACAGGCACTGGCAGAGGGCATGACAGAAAATCAGACATGGGTCGCAGAATTCATTCTCCTGGGATTTCCACTCAGCCCAAAGATTCAGATGCTTCTCTTTGGGGTCTTCTCCACCCTCTATGTTTTCACGCTGCTGGGGAATGGAGTCATCCTGGGGCTCATCTGGTTGGACTCAAAACTCCACACCCCCATGTACTTCTTCCTCTCACACCTGGCAATTGTTGATATTTCATATGCTTCAAACAATGTCCCCAAGATGCTGGCAAACCTTCTAAACAAGAAAAAAACAATCTCCTTTGCCCCATGCATAATGCAGACATTTTTCTACATGGCTTTTGCTCACACCGAGTGTCTCATCTTGGTAATAATGTCCTATGACCGCTATGTGGCCATCTGCCATCCCCTACATTACACTGTCATCATGAGCTGGAGACTGTGCACCATCCTGGCAGTCACTTCCTGGGCATTTGGCTCCCTCCTGGCCCTAGTCCATGTGGTCCTCATCCTGAGGTTACCCTTCTGTGGGCCTCATGAAATCAACCACTTCTTCTGTGAGATCCTGTCTGTCCTCAAGCTAATCTGTGCTGACACCAGGCTCAACCAAGTGGTCATCTTTGCTGCTTCTGTGCTCATCCTGGTGGGGCCCCTCTGCCTGGTGCTGGGTTCCTACTTGCGCATCCTGCTGGCCATCCTCAAGATCCAGTCAAAGGAGGGCCGCAGAAAGGCCTTCTCCACCTGCTCCTCCCACCTCTGTGTGGTTGGGCTCTTCTTTGGCAGCGCCATCGTCATGTACATGGCCCCCAAGTCCCGCCATCCTGAGGAGCAGCAGAAGATCCTTTCTCTGTTTTATAGCCTTTTCAACCCCATGCTGAACCCCCTGATCTACAGCCTGAGGAACACAGAGGTCAAAGGTGCCCTAAAGAGAGTGTTTTGGAAACACAGATCAAGGTGAGGGGTACCAGGAAGAGGCTAGAGGATGGAAAATCTTCTCTCTGTGGGGTTTGTGGGAATGGTGATGTAAATGCCTCAAAGTCTTATGCCTTAGATTTCTGATATCAAGAATATATATTGGTCAGATACTGTTGCTAAACATGGGGTGCTCTCCAGACCATGAAGCATCACAGAAAGGCATAGAGAACACAGGCCATGAAGAGAAGAGTCATGTGGTGAAGCACAGTTCATATAAGCAGAGTCATGGACCCCCACTGCCAGTTCCCAGCACAGCCTAGGCTCTGACTCCTGTTCTTTTGAAGCTTAGTCTTCTCAAATTTCCTCTCATAATTCCCCTAAAATCTCCTTTATTGCTGTATGTCTATGCTAATAATCCCATAATATATACTACCACAAGAGCATCTCTGACAAGATAGAATAAATACTGATCGTGGCTCAGTAGCCCCTATTGGGAATGTACGAGGAACTTAGAGCCAATGTCTTGCCTGGAACTTAATGACTAAAGCTGAGGACAGTAGTATAGAAATGCATCTAAATGAGCCCAACCCATCTATTTCTGTATAAAGCGAAGTTTAATTTCATGGATTTTCCTTTTTTAATATGAAAGGCAGAGAAATATCAGGATCTTTATTTTATTTAATTCTGAACCATTAAATTAGAGTTTGGAAAGAATTTGTATGTGGAACATTATGAAAATTTTGAGATACGCCCAACAAGAAACTTGCCCAGATGGGCCAGACAAAGTGGCTCACACCTATAATTCTAGCACTCCAGGAGGCTAATAAATTGCTGGAGCTCAGGAGTTCAAGACCAGCCTGAGCAAAAGCAAGATCCCATCTCTACTAAAAACAGAAAAAAACTAGCTGAACATAATGGCAGGTGCCTGTAGTCCCAGTTACTCAGGAGGCTGAGCAGGAGGATCACTTGAGCCCAAAAATTTGAGGTTGCTGTGAGCTATGACAATACCCTGGCACTCTACCCAGGGAAACAGTTGGAATCTGTCTAAAAAAAAAAAAAAAAAAAAACAAAGAATGAGAGAAAGAAAAAAAGAACTTGCACAGGTGAATCAGAAAGCATGCTGTTGACTGTGTTTCTTGGAAATGAAATAATGGACCATAATAAAGCCTGTCTCAAAACTTTAGTAGTGACCCACATCTTTATAATAAATATGAGACAAAGTTACTAGGGAGAGATGCTCTTTCCAGGATTCAGGTAGCAAAGCTGTATATAGTTGCAATTCACCATTACAGTGATTACATAGACTATTATTAAATATAGAAGTGTGAAAATACTGCAAAAGAAGACAGCATCTATGGAAACTGATAGCTTTATGTAACATTACAGGCCACCACTGAAAACCAGTAATATAGCAAATCTGACAAAGACTTTTAGGAGGTGGAACATAAATTGCAAAAAACACCTACTCCAGGCGATATAAATCACTTTTCCTGGACCCAAGTGGCCATAATGACTACCAGAGTACTTTCTTTTACTTCAATACAAGTTTAGGACCCGAGTGATCAGCACAGTATCAACACATGATTTAATACAGTGACTACAGCATCTTTTGAATTCTCTCCTCATCCTCTCATCCCTGTAGCATTATATGCCATTTGAGTGTATGACTGGTGATGATGTTATACCACCTGATGTCTGCGGATTTTTCTGTTTTTCCACCCTAGATCTCACATATCATTGTAATTCCATGTCTTTCTTCTTCCATGAAATAAAGGAACAAAGGGGAAAATTTTTCTTACTACTTTCTCTCTGAATGCACTATTTTTACTTCTTAAAAGCCTAGTTCTTATTCTACCCATAAATTCAACTGGGAAAAACATGTTGTCTCTAGTTATTATCTTAGTCTTTTTATCATCACAGCATGAAGACTTTGATAGCCCACAGAAATCCATAAACTCACTCCACCCCTCCTAAAGAGAACAATTTGAATAAAGAAATAAATACTGTCTCTAAATTTAACTATCAAGCACTAAGAAACTATTGTGTGTCATACTATGAAAGGAGATGAAAGGAGAACTGAAAAAAGTACAGGAAATATTTTCATATAAAAAGAACTTTCAAATTATACCCAGAAAAAGTATTATATTCTCTAAGATATATGGGCTTTATAATACAGTTAAAACCCTAACAGAGAAATATAAAAGGAAACATAGAATAGCTTCTGTCTCATAAAACATAAACTATAGATTTGAAAACATAAGCTATAGATTTGGATTCAGAATTTTTCACCTAGTGTGCATTAGAAAAATCAAGAAATGGTATTGATTCTATGTCCTTTCTAAAACACTTGAAAGAATAGACCAGAAAGACTTGGATTCTGCAGATGGTGACTAGTGTAAATGGATTATAAAGAAGTTCTTAAGAAGAATATTTTCTAGTTCCATCCATGTAAACATGAAGGAGGTAAAGTCTCCATCTTTCTTTAAGGCTGCATACTATTATTCCATGGTACGCATATACCATAATTTATTGATCCATTCATGGATCGATGGGCACTTGGGCTTCTCCCATGACTTAGCAATTATGAATTGGGCTGCAATAAACATTCTGCAACAAATATTTTTGTTATAAAGTGATTTTTGGTCCTCTGGATATATACCTAGTAGAGGAATAGTAGGATCAAATGGCA
>CAUYTI010138290.1:0-22099 GCA_963575145.1 Galago senegalensis
ATATTGTGGCGGGGGCCTGTAGTCCCAGCTACTTGGGAGGCTGAGGCAAGAGACTCGCTTGAGCCCAGGAGTTGGAGGTTGCTGTGAGCATGATGCCATGGCACTCTACCCAGGGGGATAGCTTGAGGCTCCGTCTCAAAAAAAAAAAAAAAAAAAATGATTGTTGGCAGAACCAATTAGGTGGGAGCTAGAAAAAAATTATAAAAGTAAAAAAAGAAATGGAAAGGAAAGAGGATGGACAGACCCTGGATGAAGGTAAGACTAATAAGACAGTAGCTACCCATCTCTGTTGGGTCTGATGCTCTGGCTGGCTTCCAACTGCCAGTTCTGTATTTTTGTCCCACACAGAGCAGCCAGGAAGTATAGGGAATTAATGTGCTTCCCTAGTTTAGCACCCCTCATCCAGTGACTAGCAGGAGTTAGTGGGTAGATGGCCCAACTATGTCACCTCTTTTGGATGGGATAACTGTGAGATTTTTGTTTTATACTATTGCCAGAGCTTCCCCTAAGACTGAACTCTTTGGGCTGCTTTTTATTCCGTCTCATTTTCCTTCTTCTCTACTGATGATTCCTGGGTTTAGTTCCCAAATAAACTACTTGTACTTGGATCCTTACTTATCTCAGGATCTGCTTTTGGGGGATCCCACACTGAAGACAGACCATTGAGTACATTGGACATAACCCTGGAGGCTGCCTCACCTCCCCTTGACGAATTCCAGGAAGTTCTTGGGGGCCCTGCCATACCTCTGTCAGCCTAATTATTGGGCAGGGTGTTACAGAAAAGTCTTGATATCATGGGACAGGGTGGAAAGAACTAAGATACCATTCCCCTTTAACCCCTATGGCAACTGTCTGGTCCTTTAGGCACTTTTGGGGAATGTGATTCAGAGGTCGATGTGCTACACTGGTCCAGGTACAACTGCTTCCTGCTCTATCAGATGGGGACCTTCTCGGCCTTCCTGGAGCTACTCCACATGGAAATCGAGTGAGGAGCCTTAGGGGAGAGTTGGCCTAGACAGCCCCCTTCCTTGGAGGGGCCTCTTGTTCTTTGCTGGTTTCTTCATTAGAGACCCCTGTGGGGAGCTGGGTTTGCTCACACCTCAGCCCAAAGCCCATTGACAGCACCCTTCCATCTGACCATGTTCCCCAATATTCTATTCTCTGTCCCTGAGGTTGGGCTCACAGCAGTGTCTGCGTCACTTATAGCCTCAATCCTGGGCTTCAGAGGCCTATCCTGGGTGGGTTCCCTTTTTATCCAAAGACCTTCTAAGCTCAGCCTAAGTCTAGAATTCATAGGGGAAACTGTTCTACTTAAGAGCATGTCATAGGAAGGATGGGACCAAATCCTATCCTAGTGTCTAATTATTTCCCTCATGGGTT
This sequence comes from Galago senegalensis, assembly GCA_963575145.1. Classification (NCBI taxonomy): domain Eukaryota; kingdom Metazoa; phylum Chordata; class Mammalia; order Primates; family Galagidae; genus Galago; species Galago senegalensis. The sequence continues at coordinate 1,381 of CAUYTI010138290.1, forward strand.
ATAGCCCTATAGGTGACCTGAGCTACTGCTACCATTGCATGACTCCTTGTTTTGTCTCATGCTCAAGACCTAGGAGTTTTAGATGGGCAAAATCTGTTATTATTCATCTGGTGCTGCTTAGCATCTGTTTTGTATCCAGCACAGTATTAAGCATTGTGAGGATTGCAAGAGAAATAGATACCACAGACCCTGCCCTTGCCTGTCTCCACAGATGGGTTTGCTGTGCTCCTTTACTTTAGACCAGTCTTGTTAGTGGCTGTATGGCTAGGGAATGGCAGGCACTCGGGTTTATGTGTAGATAAATAAGAGCACAGAGAGGAAAAAGCCTTACAGGTTCCTGTTCTTGCCCTTTCCCCAACCCGCCTTGCACTCTACAGCAGCAGCCAGGCCTGTGGCAGTGCCCTTCGGAAACCAGCCGTCTCCATTGCTGACAGCACAGAGCTCCGGTGAGTGGGGCTAATGGGGGGCTTGGAACAGGGGGATAATCAGCACTGGGTTGCCCTCTCCCCAACCCCAGATGACTCAGAACACTAGGAAGTTTCCCTCTGGCCAGTCTCACTGGGTTGGGCTCCCACACAGCATCCCTGAGGTCTCTTGACTGTGGGCTGGTAACTGCCATGGGAACCTCTTGTGACCCTTCTGTAACCCCAGAGTGCTGCTGAGTGTCATGTACCTAATGGTGGAAAACATCCGCCTGGAGCGAGAGACAGATCCCTGTGGGTGGAGGACAGCCCGGGAGACCTTCCGCACTGAATTGAGTAAGAAATGGCTCTTGAGGAAAGTGGGGATGGGGTGCTGATGGTGGAGGGGAAACAGAGCATCTGACAGTGGATGTTCCATCTGATGGTTATAAATGGTGATAGCCACCTCTCTCCCATTCCATTACAAATCCCACATGAAAAAATGAATCAAATCACCTTGAAAACTGAGTTCTGTCCAAATATAAGCTGGTATTGTCATCTGAGAGGGATAGGATATGAAGCCCTATGGAATTTTAAAAACACAGGGTATCCCAAAAGCTTCCCCTAACGTTGCCTTACGTAGGGAAAATGGGAAATTGTAGCTAAATGTACCTTTATTTACAAAATACTCATTATGAAATTTTACAAAGAGGTGGCCAACACTTACAGAATATTTTGTAATGAATATTTTATAAATAAAGGTATATGTAGCTAGAATTTCCCATTTTCCCCATGTATGGTGACTTTAGGGGTAGCTTTTGGGAAACCCTGTCTATTATTGATGTGGGAAAGTAAATGCATTGGGTCCTTTAGTCAGAAAGCAACATCTTCATTGCTGTTACTTCTAAGCCATTTGGCCTCCATGGCCTCCCTCCCTCCCGACCTTTAAGTGGCTTCCCTCTGGGGCTCTCTAAGCCTCTTGGTCAGGACCAAGTACTCTGAAATTCTTCAGGGGAGGTGAGTGCCTGCCTCAAGTGTGCTCAGAATCAGGGTTACAAGGGCAGGGTTTGGCTGCCTCATTCTCACTTTCTTCATACCCTCAGGCTTCTCCATTCATAATGAGGAGCCTTTTGCCCTTCTGCTCTTCTCCATGGTTACCAAGTTCTGCAGTGGCCTGGCTCCCCACTTCCCCATAAAGAAGGTCCTGCTCCTGCTCTGGAAGGTGGTCATGGTGAGTGGTGGGTCCTCCCCACTCCCATCTCATCGTAGCAGCTGTACCCTGTGTCATCTTGGTTTCTCCTAGTCTGATTCCAGGAGGCTGGCACTGGGCCTCAGAATAGGACCGCCATTAGGCAACAGCTAGACAGTAAGGAAGGAAACAGGTCTGTCAAGTGTCCTATGTCAGGACAGGTTTCCCCTTTCTAGTGAATGGATGGGAGATAATGGGTTGGGGTGCCAGTGGCACATTCCACTGATAGAGCCAGTATTTAGTTGAAAGAAAATTGGTTGGAAGTTGGGACATCTGGGCTCTGCTGATTCTGAGAAACTTTGGGTAACTCTCTATGCCTCAGCTTCTCTAGCTATAAAATGTTGAAGTTAGTGTCTGGCCTTCTTCCAGATAAATAGAAGATTTGCTTTAAAAAAAAAAAAAAAAGGAGTCGGCTGGGCGCCTATAGCTCAAGCAGCTAAGGCGCCAGCTACATATACCAGAGCTGGCAGGTTTGAATCCAGCCCAGGCCTGCCAAACAACAATGACAACTACAACCAAACAATAGCTGGGTGTTGTGGCGGGTACCTGTAGCCCCAGCTACTTGGGAGGCTGAGGCAAGAGAATTGCTTGAGCCCAGGAGTTGGAGGTTGCTGTGAGCTGTGATAACATGGCACTCTACCCAAGGCCATGGCTTGAGGCTCTGTCTCCAAAAAAAAAAAAAAAAAAAAAAAATGAAGTCCTTTTGAGTATGTGGTCATAGTTTTGATACTAATTATTCAATCTAATCCTTCATCTCTGGTTCCCATCCCACAGAGCTGGATGAACACCATACCCTCCAGGCATACTTGATAGGGGGAGCTGCCTCTTGACTGCAGAGGCAAATGAGTGACTCTGGGATTTATAGCATCTGGATGTGCTTCTTAAAAAGGGGGGTAATTTCCTATTTTTTCAGCAGAGGCCCTCAGGAATCCCTTCCCTAACTTCTGGTGATGTTTCCCAGCCTGGGTCAGTAAACAATTCTTTATTTTACCCCTGAGTTCCTCATACTGGGGCTGGTAGCTACATTTATGATTTCTTTATTAAGGAGAAGGTCTGAGGGGACTGGAGGTGGTGCCTCTTTCTTTCATCCATGTTTCCCTGACTTTGCTCTCTCTGACTTTCTTTCCTTCCTCTCTCTTCTCTACCCCTTTCCTATTTCTTCTTTAGTTTACCCTTGGTGGATTTGAGCATTTGCAGGCTCTCAAAATACAGAAGCGGGCAGAACTGGGCCTGCCTCCCCTGGCTGAAGACAGTATCCAGGTGGTGAAGAGCATGCGTGCCGCCTCCCCACCCTCTTACACTCTTGACCTGGGGGAGTCTCAGCTGGCACCACCACCCTCCAAGTTGCGAGGCCGCCGTGGTTCTCGAAGGGTATGATCTAAAGTAGACATTGGTGGTATGACGTTGACTAGCCAAAAATCATGATTTTAAGCTATTCTGGGTGTAGTAGCAAAGGGTAGTAAATGACATGCCCCAGGTTGGCCCTGTGAACAACCTAAAACCTTAGAGTCTATGCTTTGGCCTCTGTCTCCAGCCTTGTCAGGCCCCAAGCTGTGCTGATGATATCACACCATATAGCCATGTCTTGCTCCAAGGTCATTGGCATAGACCTCAGTGCCTGGGGTTCCTTAGCATTCTAAACAATAGTTAGGATATAACCCTCAGGATAGGAACCCAAGGCACCTGAAAATCCATGTGTCTGGGGCAAGGCACTTTGCCATTTTTGTGGCAGCAAGAATGAGCCAGCCACATGGATTACCCTGAGATAGCCACACTCTTGTCTGGCCCTGGAACCAAAGTCTTAACATTTGAGAGATGCCTGGTTAGGATTCTGGGTGTACAGTCATGTGTCACTTAATGACAGGAATACATTCTGAGATTTGTGTCATACGATTTCATTACTGTGTGAACATCACAGAGTGTACCTAGACAGGCCAGATGGTTTATAGCCTGCTGCACACCTAGGCATATAGCCTGTTGCTTCTAGACTGCAAACCTGCAGTAGGAAACTGTACTAAATACTGTGTGCAACTGTAACCCAAGGGTATTTGTGTATCTAACTCTAGAAAAGGTACAGAAAAAATACAATATTAAAATCTCACGGTTATACCATCACTTATGCAGTCTATTGTTGGCCAAAGCGTCATTATGTGGCACATGACTACAGTCTGCGGTCCTGAAAAGTCAGAATTTACAAGTTACACTGAGCCCTGACCACGCTCCCCAGAATTCACCTGCCTGACCTACTTTAGTTCATCAACAGGGCCAGATAGTTGTGTTCAGTAATCCAGTCTACATTATCTGCAATGAGATTTTTTTAACCTTTTTTTTTATATATATAAAGTAATGCTTACTCATTGTAGAAAATTTGGACCAAATATAAAAATGTGATGAAGGGAGAAAAGAAAAATCACCCACAATCTTAACAACCAGACGCAGTCACTGTTAACTTTTTGGCCTATTTCTGTCCAATATATTTTTCTTTCTGTGACAAGATTTAAAATTCCAAACTCACTTCCCTCTGCCTGGCAGCAAGCTTCTGTCCTCCTCTTCCTCAGTCAGCCAGCTGGTGTGTGCTCACAGAAGGCAAACAAATTGAATGTTCACCTAAGCAGAACATAATTAGGAAGGAAAGTGCTGGCAAAAAAAGAGGAAAAAAAGGCATCAGTGCTTTCTGAAAGCTAAATAACTATGACTTTGGGATTATCTGTGTTCTGTTCCCTGGTTGGCATGGTTGCCCAGGAACTTCTTGTCCTGGTTTTGGGCCTGATGGTCGCAATAGGGTGAGGTAGGGAATGAGATGTTCTCACAAGGGCTGGCTTTTGACTCTATGGTCCCTGAAGTCTGTGGAAGCCTGTGGGTAGGGGGTAGCCTCAGACAAGGACAGATGCCCAGGGTGAGATCTCAGTACACCTCCTCTCCCTGTTTGCCCCCCTGCAGCAACTCCTAACTAAGCAGGACAGCCTGGACATCTACAATGAAAGGGATCTCTTTAAAACTGAGGAGCCAGCCACAGAGGAGGAAGAGGAGTCTGCTGGTGATGGAGAACGAGCCTTGGATGGAGAGTTAGATCTGCTGGAGCAGGACCCTCTGGTGCCACCTCCACCCTCACAGGCACCCCTCTCTGCTGAGCGGGTGGCCTTTCCCAAGGGCCTGCCTTGGGCCCCAAAGGTCAGGTAGGTTTTATAGCAGCAAGGGCCCTGCAGTTTGGGGTTTCAATCACCAAAGGGTTCGGGTAGACTGGTCTATGCATCCAAGGCTCATTAAGCTGGTCTGGCAGTCAGAACTCCTGGGTTTGAAGTTTCCTTTGTTGACTGCTGTCTTCCCCCATGGCTCCAGTTCTCAAATTAGAGAGGAACCCAGAAAAGTTCTCTCTCTCAAGGTTTGCTTTTTCCCCCTCTTCTCTGGGTTTGGTCTGTCCACCATCCTCTCAGACAGAAGGACATTGAACACTTCTTGGAAATGAGCAGGAACAAGTTCATCGGATTCACCCTGGGGCAGTAAGTGTCTAGATGGTCAGAACCAGCTGTAGAGTGGTTCCTGGGGGCTGGAGGCGCAGGCGTCTTGGAATGAGGGCTGTTGCCTGGTAATCATAATGCAACCTGGAGCCTCCATGCCGTGGGCAACTCTCTTTAGGTTCTCTATGAATTTTTCCCCTTAGTTTTCTTCCACTTTCCTCTAAGAACTTTTGTGTTCTTAACTAGGTGCAGGATCTTAAGTCATTTCCCTTTTGGTCCTTAATTTCCTCAGGAGAGTTTTGGATTAGATGGTTTCTGGGGCCCTTTCTATTGTAATGCAAAATTCTGTGAAAAAGAAACATGGTCAGAACAGATCCAGTATTCCCCCACTTCCCCACACTCATGAATCCTTCCCACTGGCCTCTCCAAAAGAGAGAAGGCTTTTTCATTGGGCTTTCATGTCAAAAGTGTTGTTGAGCTATCAGCCCTTTTAAGTAGGAATCTACTGCTTCCACACCACGAGAGTCTCCAAGAGACTGTATAAATCTCCTAATTTCAGGAACACTTCTATGTACCATTGTTCTTTTTGTGTCCTGAACCAATGATGGAGGATCTGGGAGCTTGCAGAAGAAGGTCCAGGGTGCTGGGAGTAGATGTTGAAAGTGGCATGGCCTGTGTGACTCCAGGGAGGTACTCTGTACTTTTGATGCTTATAATCTGGTGTGTCTGGACTTTCACAGGGACACAGATACCTTGGTTGGATTACCCAGGCCCATCCATGAGAGTGTGAAGACTCTAAAACAGGTAACTGGAATGTGCTATCAGTCTTCAGGGCTAGAAAGCCAACAAGGCAAGTGGGATTACTAGGGTCCTAAATACACGGTGAGGCTGTTATACTAGATGCTTTCTGCACCTTCTGTATCTCCCTTGTAGGTCTTTGGCCGAATCCAAAAAATCAGGATTTTTGGATCGCTTACTCTTTCCCAAGCAAGACAAGGTCCCTGCTCTTCTTATTTTACCCATTTTCCTACATTCAGATCAGTAAATAAATTCTCCTTTCTTCCTCTCATTCCTTCTTTCCATCTTTCTCTCCCACCCCTCTTGTGTCCTTTCCTTTCACTGCCCTTTGCCCATAGGGCCACTAACTTCCAAAGGCACAGGATTGAGTAGGAGTCTACTCTACATCCATTGTATGTGTGAGCACAAAGCATATGGAGTCATCACTCCATGCATATATGCACATGTATCAAAACTCAGGGCAGCAGCCCAGGGGCAGGGCTGGGTGTTGGCTTCCCCTTGCACTTTGGTAAAGGTAAATGCTTATGTTGCTTATTGGTAAATATGGAAAAAGAATAAACAGAAACACTGTGTGTGAAGCACTTTGACCACTGCCATTGATGCAGAGGCAACTGAGATTCCTACCTTCAAGGACTGGGCACAGTGGCTCACTTGTAATTCTGGGAGGCCGAGGTGGGTGGATTGCACTCTGGGAGGCTGAGGTGGGTAGATTGCCTGAGCTCAGGTTTGAGACCAGCCTGAGCCAGAACAAGACCTCATCTCTAAAAATAGCTGGGTGTTGTGGTGGGTGCCTATAATCTCACCTATTTGGGAGGCTGAGGCAAGAGAACTGCTTGAGCCCAACAGTTTGAGGTTGTGAGCTGTGATGCCACGACACTCTACCAAGGGCTACAAAGTGAGACTTGTCTCAAAAAAAAGGAAGAGTTCTTGTCTAGTTAGAGTGACAGACCCATAAGTAGAACATTTCCTTGTCTTTGGAAAAATTAAGAGATTGGTACACACGTGATTGAGGCCCTCAGCCCTTGGTGATGTCTTTTTTATCTTCACCAGCACAAGTATATCTCCATCGCAGATGTGCAGATCAAGAATGAAGAGGAGCTGGAGAAGTGCCCCATGTCTTTGGTGAGCCAAGAGGGCCCTGCACAGAAGGAAGGCAGAAGGAAGTCTGTCTGTGACCTATCACAGAGCGTGTGTGCATGTGTTCATTCAGCTTATTGGGCTCTTACTCTGTCCCAAGCAAGACAAGGTCCCTGCTTTCCTGATAGAAAAAACAAATAAGTAAACAAGACTATCAGAGCATGGTAGATACAACAAAGAAAGTTTAAATAGGATGATATGGTCATTCATAGACTACTTGAAGTCAGGCAGTCAGGGTAAGCCAAGATCTGAGGTACAAGGACCCACCACAGGAATATCAGGGGAAACAGTGTTCCAAGTGGAGAGGCCACATCTCTACTGTGTTACTCAGGCCCATCCATGAGATTCTGATGACCCTAAAGCAGGTGACCAGAGTGAACTCTCAGCTTTAGGAGTAGATCCTTAAAAAGGGGAGAGAGCATACCACCTCTCACTCCCAGAGTGTCAGAGGGAGTAAAAGAAGGCCGGTATGGCTGGTACACAGAGGAAAGGGCCAGGGTCCCAGAGATAGAGTCAGAGAGGTAGCCCAGGGCCACTTTACAGAGGACCTGTAAGCAAAGGTAGGGAGCTTAAAGTTTATTCACACGACAAAAGGAAGCCTTTGGAGATTTTTAAGCAGGGAAAGTGATGACAGGTTTATATTTTTAAAACATTGGCTACTGTATAAAGATTGGACCAGGAAAGAGTGGAAGCAGGGAAAGTAGGACATCTTTGAAATAGGTAAAAATTATGCTTACCTGGAATGGGGCAGTAATTGTGAAGATAGGGAGAAGTAGATGAATTTGCTTTATATTTTAGAGGAAGAGCTAACAAGACTGGCAGTTCAGTTGGATGGAAATAGACAAAAGAGTCAAGAATAATTCCCATTTGCCAAGATAGGGAGGAATGTTGAGAGTTCTATATTGGTCACACTAAGTTTAGATGCCCATTAATGACCCAGATGGGGCTGCAGGCAATTATCAATAGATATATGGGTCTAGAGTTCTTTGAGAAAGAAACTTGACAGTATTTAAAAGCCAGAGAACTGGCTGAGATAACCCAGGGAGAGAGTAGAGATAGAGGAGAGGACAGAACCCAGGACAAAGCCCTGGGGCACACTGGTACGTTGAAAGAGGGATGAGTCAGGAAAGGAGCCAGAAAAAAAGAGTAAGAAAAATACTCAGTGAGGTGGCAGGAAAGCCAGGAGATTGTGATACCACAAAAGCCAAGAGAAGGAAGTCTTTCAAAAAGAAAGAAGTGATCTGCTGGGTCAAATTCTGCTGATAGCTAGCATATGATAAGAGCTGAGGTGTCCACTGAATTTGGCAACATGAAGAAACCTTGTTAAGAGCAACCCCCAATGAAGTAAGTAATTAGGCTGAAAGCCTAATTAGGGTATATTGAAAGGAATATCAGAAATGGGATGTAGGGTCAAGGGAGGGTGTTTTATAGCTGAGAGATACTAGAGTATGTTTTTGTTCTAAAAGAAATGATCCAGGGGAGGAGAATAAGTGCAGGACTGATGCATTTCCCAGAGTAAATGGGTGTGGAATCCTGAGCACAAGGGAAGACTCACTTTTGTGGGAAGCACGGGTGGTTCATCCCTCACGTCAAGGAAGGCAGAGAGTCTTCGGTAGATCTGCGTCAGACAGATGAGAGTGTGCTGTCTCATCGCTTCTGTTTTCTCCATGAATCATGAGGCAGGATCAGCAGCTGTTTAGGGGTCATAGGGCAAGGGGGTTTGTTTGAGGAGAGGGAGGGTATGAAATAGGCCTTTCGGAGAACAGGAAGGCAAGCATGCCAGGATTGCCAGGCTCTGCTGAATGCCCACTTAAGACTTGCGTTCATATAAGCGGAAACTGAGTTGTGTGGGATGGAGGGGGCCTGGTTACTCTTCCCTGTGTCAGGGTGTCGTGACAGTGACATGTGATACAAAGTCCCTATAATAGAGGGACTTTGGGGGAAGAGGGAGACTGCAGTGGTCAAAGATGACAATGGCCTGAGGACCCTGCCTTCCCACTCTGATTAAAGGCTTAGCTGTGGTCATCAATAAAACAGAGCATTCTAGAGCTCTCAGTTGACCTCAGGTTGACACCATGGAAAGTGTCTCTGTATGGAGTGTCTGTTCTAGTGTCCTGGACCCTAAGAGGTCATCCATGTCATCCAGAGCAGCCCACCGATCCGATTAAATAGGAAACTAGGTCTCAGAGAAGAAAGGTGATTATCCAGGGTCTTATAGTGAGTCATTAACATAGTTAGGCAAGGAACCTAGATCTATCCAAGTAAGTGCTCTTTTCATGCCACCCCTCACAACCAGAAAATGTAGCCTTTGGTCGCCTGGAACATGGCCCAGACAAACTGTGTGTCTCCTGCCACAGGGAGAAGAGGTGGTACCAGAGACGCCATGTGAAGTCCTCTACCAGGGCATGCTGTACAGCCTCCCACAGTACATGGTAAGGAGGTGGCCAGGCCAGAGCCACCCTTCTTTCCTGCAAGGAACAGGCAGTTAAAAGCAACCTCAAGCTGCACTTTCCAACATTAGTGCATGTTTTCTGAGCCTTTGCCCCTTTGGCAAGGTGTTCTCTAACACGTGAGAATTCTGAGCTTTCCTTGGGCCTTCTCTTAGGGTGCTATTCTCTGTAGTCCTCCTTTGGCAGGGGTAGAAAATAAGGTAAAGTTCCTACAGGTTGCATTGGGGCCCGTCCTCTTAGATAAGCACCATAATCTCTCTGAGATCTGCTGCTATTTGTCATGTCCTAGATAGCCTCAGAATGGGGCTGTGAAAGATGACAATAGTTTGGTTTAGAGGAAGAAAAAGAGTGAAAGATGTTGGGCTCATACTTCCTACCTCAGTTTTACGCACTGTCACTCCTCCTGTGCTCCTTGCATCATCCCCTTTAGAAAGAGCAGTCTTGAAGCAGAGCAGCCTCTGAGTGGACGCCTCACAGCTCCCTCCTTAGCCTCACAGGCAGGTCTCTCAGGGCTGGGTACCTGTCTGCCCTTTTGTGTGCTGGGAAGATTTGGTCATTTAGGGAAGAAATTAGAAAGACTGTACACTTTTCATAGCTCTGTTGAGGGATTGAAGAATCACACACTTGATGAGTAGGATGGATACGAGTGGATTTCCTCATTTTCTACTTCCCAGATCGCTCTACTTAAGATTCTGCTGGCTGCAGCCCCCACCTCCAAGACTAAGACAGACTCTATCAATATTCTGGCAGACGTCTTGCCTGAAGAGATGCCGTGAGTGCTTCCACTGGGGCAGCTGCTGCCATACTAGCTATCTTGTCTGCAGGGTCTCTCTAACCCCCACCCCACCTTCTTAATACTTATAGGAATTGTCTCCAAACAGACCTCCCCTTCCCCACCACCACCCCCTTTCTCCCACAGGGCTCTCTGCTGTGCTTAGAACAAAGGGTCTAGAAGGTAATGGCAGTGCCAGTGACTGGCTGCCCAGGTGTCTGAGTGAACATTGCCAAGGGATGAGCTTGCCAAGGAAGAGAGACAGAAACCTATCAGTAGAGCTTACTCCATGTAGGCTCGTAACTCTTAGAGGTTTCCCTAGCACAGAAGTTAAAGATTCCCACATTCTGGCTCTCTGTGTATATTGTAACAGGGGTCCTTGGAGGCCTACTCTCTAAGGCCACCATCTCCACTAATGACTCCTCTCTCCATTGTAGTGTCACTGTTCTCCAGAGCATGAAGCTGGGCATCGATGTGAACAGGCATAAGGAGATCATTGTAAAAAGTATCTCTGCCCTGCTCCTGCTACTCCTCAAACACTTCAAACTTAACCATATTTACCAGGTGAGCAGTCAGGAATGCTTCTGCACAGGTCTTAGGTGTTTTCTTGGCCCTGTCTCCCAGAGGAGGGAGGCAAAGGGCCTTGCAGTCTTGTTAAACAACTTTCAGCCTTTCCTTTGCCCTCACTAAAGGGATCCAGCTACCTGTTGCTTGTGCTTGGGTAGGGGTTTGAAGTGGATAGTGGGAAACTGTCCTAGCAAGGTGCAGATGTCTGTGTCCTTTGTATGTTATTCCAGGGCTGTGGGTAGGAATCTTAGGAATCTCTAACTTCTTGGTACTGTGCCCAGCCAGTTTTGAAACAGTGCAAAATAGGATTCAAACATTTCATCAAAATGGAGGAAAGGCATGTTGACCATTCTTTTCTAAATATCAAGCACTTTCTGACATTTGAGATCATTCTGAATAAGGCACAATTCTGACTCTTAAGAGCCTTGAAGTCTTATAAAGGATACAAATACATAAATAGCCAGTTATAGAGTGATAAGTGCTGTGATACAGATAAGCATTGGCTGCTATGGAAACCCTTAATCCAACTTGGAGTGGAGAAGAGGTATGTTGTGACTTCTAACCTAAATCCTAAAGAAGCAGATGTTAGAGGGACTTTACCTAACAAATTCAAATATTGTGACCTGGTTGTTTGTACACTCACATTAACCTGAAATTAGAAAAAAGAAAAAGGAACAGATGTTAGCTAGGATATGGGAGTTGTCAGAGAAAGAAGACAGGAAGCATTTCAGGCAGAAAAGCTGATATACAGAAGTCTAGAGGGGAGAGAGGAAAGTACTTCAGAAACAGTAATTAAAGGTTGCTGGAGTCCACCAAGGGTAGGGAAGATGGGCTTAGCCTGGAGGGGTTGGCAGGGAGCAGACTTAGGTATGCTAGCACAGGATTATTGAGTATCCATAATGTGCCTGGCACCCTGTTAAGCTTAGGTGGAGCTTCCTTTAATTCTCCCAACTCTAGGAGGTAGTCTCTAATTTAATGCCTATTTTATAGAGGAGAAAACTGAAACTAAGAAAGGGTAAGAACCTGCTTTCCGGCTCAGCACCTATAGCTTAGCGGCTAGGGCGCCAGCCATATATACCTGGTGGGTTGGAACCCAGCCCGGGGCTGCCAAACAACAATGACAACTATAACAAAAATAGCTGGGCATTATGGCAGGTGCCTGTAGTCCCAGCTACTCAGGAGGCTGGGGAAAGAGAATCGCTTAAGCCCAAGAGTTGCAGGTTGCTTGTGATCTATGACTCCACGGCACTGTGCTGAGGGCGTCATAATGAGACTATCTCAAAAACAAAACAAAACAAAAACCCCACTTTCCGGCTTGGTGCGTGTGGCTCAGGCAGCTGGGGCACCAGCCACATACACCTGAGCTGGCAGGTTCAAATCCAGCCTGGGCCCGCCAAACAACAATGACGGCTGCAACCAAAAAACAGCCGGGCATTGTGGCAGGCACCTGTAGTCCCACTACTTGGAAGGCGGAGGCAGGAGAATCACTTGAGCCCAGCAGTTGGAGGTTGCTATGAGCTGTGATGCCATGGGACTTTACCCAGGGTGACAGCTTGAGACTCTGTCTCAAAAAAAACAAAAAAAACTACTTTCCCACAAAAGCATTTTTTTGCCATACTAAGGAGTCTGGAATTGGTTCTGTGGGCTTTGCCAAGATGGGGCCAGTTAAAATGGGATGGAAGCTCTTGGCAAAAGTGAGAAACCTTCCACCCTGTGGTCTCACCCTAGACCGGAAGCATTTTCTTCCTAAGAAGTCAAATCAAGCTTGCTGGTAGAAGAGAAGTTTCTCAGAGTGTAGGGAGACTTGCAAAGGCTGTATTTGTGGTACTAACAATCAAAGCGTTTCTTCACTTTGGTACATTCAGTTTGTTGGTTTGTTTAGTTTCCACACACAGCACTGAACACATTAGTACCCTGGGTCTGTTAGGGTGTTCTGGGTGCTCATACCTTGGTCAGTGTGGGCTGAGGAGCCACAGGACTGGGAGGAGGGGTAGGTAGGGGCTATGGTGGACAGAGAACAGAGAGCTGCGAATGTGTTTGCTTCTCCTTCTCTTGGTGGGCAGTGTACCGTTGATAGCCAGAAAGATGGGTAGTTTGATGGGCCTTGCCAGTACATCAGTGAATCCTGATAGGGCTGCAGGCACATCTCAAACTCAAAAAGGTATCCCATCAGTTGACAGTGGGTATGTATTGGCTCTTCTCTCTGGGGCTTGGGAAAATACCCTGGATCAACTTCCAGGGAGAAATTAATGAGCAGAAGAGGCAAAAGAGCAGAAGAGGCAAAAGCCAACTTGACTTCTCTAGCCGCATACCTAGGGACAGAGGGTAGCCTAGCTTGGTGCCTTGGCTACTTCGTGGTGATCAAGAAGAACTGGGGATTTAAAACACAATTCTCTGCTTTTCAACCACTTTTCTGTACTGTCCCAGCATACCAGGTTCTAGATGTGAAAACAAAATGTGTTTGGTGCTCCTCGGTGTATTGTGGGTAACCTAAGCTTATGGCCACCTGTCCTCCCTAGGTCATCCTGTGTACAAACCCCAGCCAGATTCGAGACAGCAAAATGGAGCTCCCACTTTCCAATTTTTAGCCCACCAAAGACATCTTGGACTTCTCAGTGTAGTATCTGTTGGCTAAAGGACTCTTGTTCATTCATTCATTAAAATACATACTAATATTCTAAGTACTGGGGATAATATGGTGTACCAGACAGACTCGAGCTGCAGCCCACATTCTAGTGGTTCATGTGGTTACTATATGCCTTCCCCTTCCTGACTGAGTGATGTTGCCAGGAGTCAGCTGCACCTGTCCCTGTTATATCAATCACAGCTGAAACAGTGTGAGCCAGAGGTTTGGTATGGAAAACAACTCCCTCAGGGAGCCTTCCTTTCCTGTTGGGCTTAGGAAGAAATCTCACAGTAATTCTTTCTATTTATTGGAGTGAGATTTTCTTTCTGGCTTGTTTGTTTTATACTTTTAGTCAGGAGTTTACAACACATGTTGCAGACTGTTCCCCTCCATAGAGGAGGGGTGGGCTGAAGATGAATCTGCCCATTTCCCAGACAGGAAGACTAATAACAGAAGTGGATAGCAAATATTCTGAAGAATGGATGGATATTAGATTTGTACTGCCCTCTTTCTTTTTTTCATGCATACCTTCTATTCTCCCCCAAATAAGTAGCCCTTTCTGCTTTAATCTTTTAATTCAGTTTGAATATGTATCGCAACATTTGGTATTTGCCAACTGCATCCCTTTGATCCTGAAGTTCTTCAATCAAAATATCTTGTCATACATCACTGCCAAAAACAGGTATGCACTCTGGAGAGATTTATCTCAAGGGGCTATTTGGGTGGGTGGGGGGCAGTGAGAAGATTACATCATCTCTGAGCCTTTCAGTTCTCCTGGGGTCCCAAGTCCTTCCTGTCTTAGAGCTGTCACTCTTAAATTCAGTTTCCTTGATGTGTTAGCTGATGGGGTATATGGCTTGGCCTCTTCACAGATGTGTTTGTATTTTAATAGTTTTAAAAATGGAAAAATGTCATAACTTAAAGAAATGGAACTGCAATGATGAAATTTAGGCTGTGGCAGAGGATCCAGGAGATGCTTTTTGTGAAATAGCATGCTTTTCTGGCCAGCCCTGATCTTAGTATAAATTATAACTGGGAGTGATTATAGTGCTTGGTAAATTGTAATGTGTTACACAAAACTTTTAACTGGAGGTACATAATAAACCCTTATTTGGTAGATCAATTTGTAGTTCAAAAATATAAGGTATGTTCTCATTCATTCATCCTTTTTTTTTTTTTTCTGTATTTGTTTTAGACTCAGTGTCACTCTTTCACTCCAGCTGGAATCATAGGTCACTGTAGCCTAGAACATGTGGGCTCAAGTGACCCTCTCACCTGAGCCTCCCAAGTAGCTGGTACTATAGATACATGTCACCACACCCGTTAATTTTTCTTTTAAATTTTTTTGCAGTGGCTCATGTCTATAATCCTAGCATTTGGGGAGGCTGAGGCAGGAGGGTCACTGGAGCTCAGGTGTTTGAAACCAGCCTGAGCAAGAATGAGACCCCATCTCTAAAAAAAATTTTTTTTTTTTGTAGAGACAGGGTCTCCCTATATTGCCCACCCTTGTCCGGAACTCTTGGCCTCAAGTGATCCTCCCATTCCCACTTGGCCTCCCAAAACACTGAGATAAGTGTGAACCACCAAACCTGGCCTCATTATTTCATTTAATCTCCTTAGCAGTGCTAAGAGTTACTACAAGTTTTATTCTCATTTTATAAAAGATTAAGAAACAAATTCAGAAGCTAATAGACTTGCTCAAAGATAACATGCTAGTGAGACCTTAAGTAAGTGTAGAGGCAGGCTCAGAACACAGGCTTCTCTGTGAACTCGGTTGTTCTCTACTCACTCACCAAGCAGGATATAGAATATTGAAGAGCAGATCCTCGTTCCTTAGTTTGCTACTTTCCCGAGAACTGGGAACAGGTTGCTCAGTAGAGACAAAGCTCATAAAGTATAAACAAGAGGGCTGATCTCATAGTTGGGGTGCCTGGAGAGGGCAGAGCTGGGAGCTGTTGCTGTACGGGTCTGTCCGTACTGCCTGAAATTCCACCATGGAGAGGCAGCCTACTTGTTTGTAGTTTAAAACACCCACCCCACCCCATGGAACCTAGTCAGGACACATGGATTCCTGACCTGGATCTGCCATTTGTCAGCTATGTAGTCTCATTTTGTTTCTCTGACCCACAGTATTTTCATCTTTAAAATGAGAATATCTTCTCTGTGTCATAGAACTTTTATAAACATTAAGATTAGTATATGTGAGAGTGCTTTAAATAATTTAGCTTTTGGGAGAAGCATTGGAAAATAGATTTTTTCCTAACTATGTGGGAACCTGTGCACTGATCCCCTTAAAAAGAGCCCTTAAGACCTGCGAGTTGGGTTACCAGGGAAAAGGAAAGTGTGGGCTGGACTGTGTCAGAGCCACAGCTGCACACCGGCACCTGTGTGTATCAGTCAACACTCTTGGTTAGAGGTAACCAAAACCAGCTGGACTAGAGCCACACAGAAAGGAGAATTTGTTACAAGGAAATGAAATGTGCTATCTTGAAGAACCCAGGACAGCAGGGCATGGACCTCAGGTTGGCTGGTAATGTGGGGAACTCAGGAAGCCTCCCACCTCTGTCTGTATGACAGATGCCAGGCCTCTGTCCTTCCACTTCAGTTTCCTCTCTCCCTGACAAATTTGTCAGTCTGCTTTGTTTACATCTCAGGTTGCTTGGTGAAATATGCCTACATGAGCTAAACATGCCATGGTGTTACTGCAGAAGTTAGATTGACTCTCCCTTTTCAGATTCCCTGGGTTAGAGGTCCACCCATGGATCCGTCAGCTGTGGCTGGGGGCGTAGAGGACAGAAATTGAATGCCCCTGTTGCACCCATAGGCCTGGAAGAGGAGGGGCAGACAATCTGATAGGTGTCCATTGGGTTCAAGCTGGAGTTGGAAGAGTGCTAGTGATGAACTATACCTTTTGCTAAGGTTGGCCTGAAAAAGATGGTTCTCTTGTGCATCACCTGTAAGTTTTACTTTTGAATGATCCCTGAGAACTTGTACATTCACAGCTTGTTATTACATAGTTTCCTCATGGCTCTTACAATCAAGATATTCTAGATACTCTAGATAGATATTCTAGATACTTATAAATTTATGTTATGCCCCCACCCACCCAGAATAGAATTCAGTTCACTGAGAGATTGGAACAAATTCATCTTTGATATCCTACCCCCATTTCCAGGTTGCTAGCACCTACTTTGCCATGGGGCTTTGTCAGTGGGAGGTGGGTATATAGGTGGATGAGCCAGACAATATTTATTGGGGAGGGGGCAGTATAGAACTGACGACCTTGGGAGACTCCAATAGAGTGAATCAAAGTAATAAGCAATATTACAGGTGGACCCACTGCCCTCCCAAGCTGACCCCTTTCCTCTCCCACCCTGGTCCTCTAGATTTCTTGGACAAAGGTAAACACTTATAGCCAAATAAATCATTGCCTTTTTACTTGTATAGAAGTTTTGATTTTTAAAATGTAGCGATAGGTCCGCAGAACCCTATGTTGGTCTTCATAGCTCCTGCTTTGCCAACATCCTTTGTAAATTTCCAGCTGCACTAGTTCAGGTAGACTGGTGTTTAAAACCTCATGGAATGCCAGGACCAGAAGGACACTGGAGATTCACTGGTCCAAATTCTGTATTGTATCCATGAAGACGGAGAAGAGAAAAGAAAGACATGTCATTTGTTGCATGACTGTGTCCCTGTCATCATGCAGTGCCTGATCCACTCACACCCCAGTCATGCCTACTTACCTGGGCTTTCCGCAGAGCCTGCAGCTCCCTTGTAGTCCTCCACTGTTGGCTTTGGGGGCAGATGCTATTACCATTCTTAAGCTACCAGGTTGGTTTTGCTGCAGGAAGCTGCCTCTATCTCAGGCTTCCTTCAAAAGTGGCTTCTATGATCATTCCTCAGAGCTCTGGCTTTCAGAAGGACCTGGTGATGCAAGAGAGGTCTTAGTTATGCTCAGATGGTTATTAAGTAGAATGGGTTTAGGCAGCATCTCTGGGAACACTTATATTCACACGTACAACTAAATGCAGAAACACATTCAAGTTTATGTATTCCTTTAACGAAGCAAAGAGAGCTAAGAAAAGAGGCTCTTTCTGCTCTCTTTAACATCTGCCGGATGGGTTCCTCTCATGACTATGAGTAGAGGAGACGGGAGCTGCAATTTAGTCCTCAATTTCAACTGAGGTCACTAAGCAATTTGGGACATGGATGGGGCCTACTGGAGAGAAATTATTCCTGCCCTTTTCAGATACAGCCATTTTCCTGCTGTTGCCATTTACCTAAAGCCTGTCCTTATCTCTGCATCTTGCAGCATCTCGGTTCTTGATTACCCTTGCTGTACCATCCAGGATTTGCCGGAGCTTACTACCGAGAGCCTGGTAAGCAGATGGGGATTTGGTGGCCTTTGAAATTGCTAGGTGGCAGAGGTTGGCATTTGCTCTTTCATTTCTTCTCTAGCCCGTTAATGCCCCGGTTTGGAAGTCTCAGATGAATGAAGGCATATGGCACGAGCACAGAGGCAGAAGGGATTTAGAGTTGCTGACCCAGTTGAGAAAGATTTGGAAAAGCCGAGCATAGCATTTTGCAGAAAAGGGTAAAGAGCTAGTGAAAAACACTGAGAGGAGGAAATTTAGAAAGATAATGGGACTGAAATTAAATATGATTATCTATGCTAACTGGCAGAAGAATCTTTTCTGCACAATTACCTATCCCCCTTCTCCTGTGCTATAGGCAATTCACTTCTTATCTTCATGTAGGTTATAAAACCCAGAAGTGTGTACTTCAGAAAATACCTTGCCTGAGTCTCTCTGAGGCAAAAGTAGAGACAGCTATAGAAGGATAGCCCAGAAATGTTCTCATCTTGAAAATATGATAGCTCCGGGCAAATTGGGAAAGTCCCTCGGAGTTATTCTGAATTCCACAAAATGGGCCTTCAGCAGCATATTGAGGACGAGGCGTCTACTTCAGCATTTATTGTTACAGCTCCTTAAACATAACACAGCCCATACCTTCACCCTGTTGCACTGTAATTATTTATTTGTATTGATTTCTCAATTTGACTGCAAACACTTTGAAGTATCACCATTTTATGTTCTCAGAGTCTAGCACCACATCTGGTGCATTGAAGAGCTCAGTAGAAGGTAAATGACTGAATGGTGGGTGCTACAATCCTTGTCCCCCCAACTTTTGATTTCTGCCAAATGTTTTCATAGTAGTGTATTATGCAAAAATAGAGTGGTACCATCTGTATACAGTAAAGGTTTTACAGAACCATAGGGTTCTTGGTTGGAGGAGTTTAAGAGCCTTTTGATCCAACCTCCTTCTTTCAAAGATGAGAAACCTAAGTGCCCAGTGAATAAAGTGACTTGCCATGGTCTACTCCTCGTAGATGACAGACCCTGAATTAGCCATGGGTCCTAAAATCTATCATCCCTTTTTTACCACTGGGACAGAGATTCCCTGTCTTATTTAAATATGGTCTCAACAGCCAAAGAAGTTGGAAGCTTTGTACTCAGGCAGAGAAGTAATTAATTGTATAACCCTGTTTATGTCCCTGATGCTATTCAATTTTTAATGGCAGTACTGTTTTATAGCTGGAAAGGTTAAATAACTGCCAAGACCTGACAGTTGAAAGTAGCAATCACAGGAGAGACATGCATCCCTACAATTCAGAGTTGGAATGAAGAATACATTTTTCACAGAAACAGTGGCACAGAGCAGTATTAAAATTTTAGTGTTAGAAGGGTATTTCAGAACATAGAGCAAGTTTTTATGGCCTGAATCTATTTTTTTTTTTTTTTGAGACAGAGTCTCACTATGTCACCCTCAGTAGAGTGCCATGGTGTCACAGCTCACCGCAACCTCAAACTCCTGGGCTCAAGCAATTCTCTTCCCTCACTACAGGTGCCCGCCACAATGCCCAGCTATTTTTTTGTTGCCAGTTGTCATTGTTGCATTAGCTGGCCCAGGCTAGGTTTGAATCTGCCAGCTCCTGTATATGTGACCGGCGCCCTAACCACTGAGTTATGGGTGCCAAGCCCTGAATCTATTTCTTGATATGATGTGTTCTGTTTTCTTACTTCAACCCCATTTTTTCTTATATGGAAATTGATGGGAACTGTTCTTTCATATCTCTTTCAGTTGACTTTTTGAGATATGAACATGAAATTATTTAAATGATTATTAGGTTTTCTAAGAAGACTTTTTTTTTTTTTTGTAGTTTTTGGCCAGGGCCAGGTTTGAACCCACCACCTCCGGTATATGGGGTCAGTGCTCTACTCCTTTGAGCCACAGGCGCCGCCCCTAAGAAGACTTTTATTACTATCCAAAACTGAAAGCCTTTATCTATTCTTAATTTAAGAATGAAGTTATTTTATTTCACTCCATGAAGCAATAGTGGCACCTGGTGGTTTCATTTAGTAAGCACAGACCTTCTTTTTTGTTTGAACTTACAAGTGCATCCCTGAACCCCATCATGGGCTTCAGTAACCAGCAGTTTCCTCCATAGGTCCTCAGTATAATGCTTTGTTTATCTAAACTGGTGACTTCTGTACCCAGAAAAAGACTAATGCTTATATGAGTAAGATTTATCTTTTATTAGTCTCAATGAATTGCAAGCACAGAAAATGCACTAGGTATTTGAAGGATTTTCTTTAAATAACATTTCAAATTTTTTCCTGATCTTAAAATCAATAATATATAGAAATCAATGCAGAGGCTCTGCCCCTGTGGCTCAAGTGGCTAAGGCGCCAGCCACACACACCTGAGCTGGCGGGTTCAAATCCAGCCCAGGCCTGCCAAACAACAATGATGCCTGCAACCAAAAAATAGCCAGACTTTGTAGCCTGTAGACCCAGCTACTTGGGAGGCAGAGGCAGGAGATTTGCTTGAGCCCAGGAGTTGGAGGTTGGTTGCTGTGAGCTGTGATGCCACAGCACTCTACCCAGGGTGACAGCTTGAGGCTCTGTCTCAAAAAAAAAAAAAATGCAGAATATTGGAGAAACACAGAAAAGTATGGGGAAGAAAATAAAAATACACTATTATGGCTCGGCGCCTATAGCTCAACTGGCTAAGGCACCAGCCACGTACACCTAAGGTGGCTGGTTCGAATCCCCAGCCGGGACCCGCCAAACAACAATGACAGCTGCAACCAAAAAATAGCGGGGCGTTGTGGCGGGCGCCTGTGGTCCCAGCTACTTGGGAGGCTGAGGCAGGAGACCCGCTTAAGCCCAGGAGTTGGAGGTTGCTGTGAGCCGTAATG
>CAUYTI010138294.1:0-12469 GCA_963575145.1 Galago senegalensis
AGACTCGCTTGAGCCCAGGAGTTGGAGATTGCTGTGAGCTGTAATGCCACGGCACTCTACCCAGGGGGACAGCTTGAGGTTCTGTCTCAAAAATAAAAAGAAAGAGGAGAGGAAGAGGCAAGGCACGAGGAAAGCCACCCCTGCTGGCAGAGCCAGAAATAAAGGAAGCCAGCTCCTCTAGACACCAGACACCACGGCCAGCCTCTGCACACACACCGCCACAAGGGCACCCTCCCGGCCACAGAGGATGTCACACTCCAAGAGCCTCTGGCCCAGACAGTTGCACCGAAGAAGAACAGCTGAGCCAATATGGGCCTCAGGGCACAACTCCATCACTGCCATCATTCATTCATTCATCCTTCATTTCTTCTACCCACAAACTAGCATCACGTCCTAAGTTGTGGCAGGTGAGGGCACCAAGGAGAACAACCCAGGCCAATGGCTACAGGAAGGGACAGCCACACCCAGGCTCCCCGGCTGGACCTGGGAGGCACTCTGGGCCCCACATACCCTGCCCCAGGTGGTATTTTCAGGAAGAGGGGGAGGAGGTGGGCCAAGGGAAGTGAGAGAGCAACAGAGCGTCTCCAGGTGGCCTGAAACTGAGCACAGCAGCAGCCACAGCCCACTGGGTGTCCTGGCCCAGGGCGGAGCTTCCCACGGATATGCAGAGACCAGCCCCAGAGGACAGAGCTCGGGTGGAGTAAAAATGGCAAGTCCAAAGGCAGCAGAGACGTGCCCGCTGCCCCAAGTGGCCCTCACCAGCCAGGCCAGGCAAGAGACACTCAGAACCCCCAGGCCAAGCCCCTCCGCTGTCCCCCATGGGAGTAAAATGCAGAGATCCCCGGACAGAGGGAAGGCTCAGACCCTCAGCCCTGCCCCCCCAGCACCCACAGACCTCTCTCTGGGTTCCCCCTCCCACCTCCCCTGCCCTCTCCCTCCTGGGTAACCCCCCACCCCCTCCGTGTCCCCCTTCTCTCTCAGCTCTGGGCTGGCCCATGCTCCCAGGGGCAGGCCCGAAGCCCTACGCCCACTCCTCCACGTAGTCCAGGACTGGAAGGCCACGGGCACCCAGAGAACACCCAGGCAGAACATGGGGAAGCAGCACAGGGGGTGCTAACCCTCACCCCAAAGATGGCGTACCCACATCCTAACTCCCCGATCCTCAGAACACGACATTACTTGGGGAAAGGGTCTTTCTGTCTGTAACTGAGGCAAGGCTCTCAGGACAAGGTCATCCTGATCATTGCAGGCCCCAAATCCAACCATCAGCATCCCAAGAGACATAAGAGAGAAAAGACACAACACAAGGAAGGAGCCCACAGGGAGGAGCTGTGTGCACAGTCCCCCCCACCGCACCCCCAGAGCCTCTGTGAGCACCGGGCCTGCCCACACCCCAGCTCAAACTTCCAGCCTCCAGACTGGAAGACAGTAAACTCCTGTCGTCTCAAGCCATCCAGATTGTGGTCATTTGCTACGGCAGCCCCAGGACACTCACTGGGTGAGTGCTGGAAAATGCTGTTGCCACAAACCACAGCGTCCTGCCTCTGGGGCATTTCATCTGCCTGCCTCGCTCCCCAGGGATCACTACTAACTGCACCCTGACTCCTTACTCCTCCCCAGGGGAGGAAATTGGGGGAAAGCAGCAGGAACCAGGGTTGGGTCTGGCCACCCCCAGGGCTGACATTCCAACACTCTGAGACCATGAGCTCAGACAGACACCCCAACACACGCCAGGGCGAGCAGAGACCAGAAACTAATCTGCAGGGAGTTTCATCATCCACAGCTGAAATTCTAACATAGGCAACCAGGGATTCAGCTCTAGGCTCCCCCAGCCACCTACTCCCGGGCCTCTGGACTCAGCCCAAGGGGCCAGGGCACCCAAAGCCTTACACCCTCAGGTCACACTGAGTGCAGGCCAAAGGGACCTGGGATGGCCCCACACAGGAGGGTCATTGCAGAAACTGACTACACAAAGCTTCTCCCAAAATCAGGTCCCCACCTAACAGCAACCACCAATTATTTCCATAAGCCAGGAATCAAGATGACTCTGGAGGAAGGTGGGTGGGGGTTAAGCGTATTATCTGTCCTCTCCCCTAAGAGCAGCCCAGGCTTGCTGGCAGGCACAGAAGGGGGAGGTGCCGTCCGTAGAGTGAGGCTCTTTCGTCTGCCAGACAGTGTGCATGGGCCCTGCGGCCAGCCCCAGCCTATGAGCTTTGTGTGCCTGGCTCTGACTCCACAGCAGCCTTTGTGGAACAAAGAGCCAGAGACAATCCCGGATAGAAGGCCCCTCCTCAGTAAAGCTGAACAGGACACCTACTGCATGCTGGCTAGTACCAGGCCAGGGGCAGGGCTCACAGCACAGGGATAGGGGCAGGGTCCACCGTGATAGAGACAGGGTCTACAATGATAGGGACAGGGTCCAAAGGGATAGGGGCAGGATCCACCGTGATAGAGACAGGGTCCACAGGGATAGGGACAGGATGCACAGGGAGAGGGCCCATGGGGACAGGGACAAGGTCCACAGGGATAGGGGCAGGACGCACAGGGACAGGGTCCACAGAGATAAGGGCAGGATGCGCAGGGACAAGGTCCATGGGGACAGGGACAGGGCCCACAGAACAGGCACAGGACACATAGGGACACGGATCACGGAGGCAGGTGAAGAGCCCAGGAGGCCAGTGAACACAGGAGGTGACACAAAGCTCAGGGAAGAGCAGAGCTCACAGGCCAGGTCACCCTATCCCTGCAGAGGCCCACAAAGGAGGGCTGGAAAGGAGACGTGGGGTGCCTCCTTTGGCCACATCCAGGCCAATACACTGATTCCCACTGACTGCTCTGAGCTCTCCAGACAGGGCCTACTGACCAGCTTTGGCTGGTCTGAGATGGACCAAGGCCACCTCCATTCACTTCACTCACCAAGGGACCCCTAAGAGAAGAATCCCCCCGACCCACTGAAGGCTAAACCCTCTAACCTCAGATGAGAGATCAGGAAGAGCAGGACCCCCAACCTTAGAACTGGCCTCTAGGGGAACCCAGTCAGGACTCCAGTACCAGCCAGCGAGGCTGAAGACATGGCCTACAGCCAAGGGACAAGGCCAGTGGGGAATAGGAAACAGGGTGGCCCTGCATCCACAATCAGGGCTCCTCTGATGAGAACCGAGGGAACACTGTTATGTGGGGCCACAGATCCCACAGCACTTAGGATCTAGGCTGGGTCTCAGGGGACCACAGATGCAAGGCACTGAGGGAACACGTGCCCTGCACCCCAGCCCCCGCCCCCCAGTAGGAGCAACAAGGCTGCTCCTGCCTCCAGAGGGTCCAGAACGCCCCTTCCTGACACAGAACCAGAGGGCTGGCTTGGAAGAACACTGGCCACGAGCTACTGGGCTGCTGAGAAGGCGCAGCCTCGGTGGGGTTTAGTTCCCATCTCTAGTCCGCACGCTGCCTCACCTGGAGAATGCCTGAGCCAGCAACACACTTTCTCTCCAAAGGAAAAAAAGAAGGACAAAATCCTGGCCCAGCTGCTCTGGAAATGGACAACTGGAGCCACTCAGGTGTGACACGGCACCAACAGGGGAGCCCACGGGAGGCCATCTACAGAGGTGCCCAGGGCAGCACAGCCCCCATCTTGTACCCATCCCTGGGCCTAGAATGAGAAAGGGGACGCCTTGACCCTGCATTCCCACCCACCCAGAGGATCCCCTCCCTGACTCCACTACAAATGGGGTTCCTGCCAGAGCCCCAGTAGCATCCCCTGCCTCAGTCTTGCAGACACCCCAAGTGGTCCTTGGCCACCACGCCCTGGCTACCACTGTCCACACCTGGATGGCCTCATGGGAGACCACTGCAGGGCACAGAGGGAGGGACACCACAGGGGCCCCCAGCCCTCCAGCTCCCCTCTGGGTCCCTCATGGGCACCTGGAAGCACAGCCTGCTGGACACACATCTGGGCAGAGAGAGGGATGAAGAAGGCACCAGCCACCTCCAGCACACCCCAGGGACAGACAGGTGCTGATGGCCCTGGTGGTGGGGGTGGGAGGCAGGTCTATCACCCACACCCCCTAGGGCTCTGGGGTGCACATCCATGCCCCAGGCCCCTGGGCTGCTGCGATGGTCCCACAGGTGAGGGTGCAGGTCAGGGTGCACTGGGACACGGCCCAGGCCTGCCTCCACCTCCCCTAGCGCAGGGGGCAGAAATGCCCCGCCCCACCACACCCCTGCAGAGCTAGCTGGGCGCAGGGCTCCAGGCTGGGAACACTAACATTCTAGTGATAATTTCTTCAACATTAAAGAAATTGAAAACACTGTTGGGGTGAGCTCTACTGAGCCAATTAATGCCTTGAGTGGTTTTCCAGACATCATCGTTTGAGCCTGTTTGTTTCCACTCCCCATTCTATCTGAGGAGGTGTCATCTTTTCTGCTTCAGAATCACAGTGGAGCTGTGGCTCTAACCACCCAGACGCCTTCTCTCCCCTTCCCCAAGCTTCTTTTCTCTGGATGCTTATTCTATAAAGTCTATTTTTGCAAAGAAATTTTGCACATCTCAATTGTATCAAAAGATTTCATTTCTCATCCACTTCAGTCAATAATAAAACCTCATGCACAGATTTACTGGCGGCCACTTTTATTTTAGGGCCTCTAATTTCCAATAAGACTTGTAGGCTTGGCGCCTGTGGCTCAAGCGGCTAAGGCGCCAGCCACATACACCTAAGGTGGCGGGTTCGAATCCCCAGCCTGGGCCGCCAAACAACAATGATGGCTGCAACCAAAAAATGGTCCGGCATTGTGGCGGGCACCTGTGGTCCCAGCTACTTAGGAGGCTGAGGCAGGAGACTCGCTTGAGCCCAGGAGTTGGAGGTTGCTGTGAGCTGTGATGCCATGGCACTCTACCCAGGGGGGATAGCTTGAGGCTCCTTCTCAAAAAAAAGACTTGTAAGACTTATTTAAAGGCAGACAGTATTCATGTCTTGGAGGAAAGAACGCTCAAGTGAGACCAGATGGTGCCAGGCAGAGCTCAGGTAAATATGAGATTTACCAGGACCCACCCCCAATCATCAATCAATAACCAATCAGTAAGGAACCTGAGCCGCAGCAGAGTCACCAGGCCAGGATGACCCAGGAAACGACAGTGCCAGAGCCCACAGCCGTGTGGGCCTCTGTCCTCCCAGGACCAGCCTGCTAAGGGCCAGCGTCAGCCTGCGGAGCCCCTGCTATGAAGAGGCTCTGGAGGTGAGCTGCACACTCAAAGTCGGCCCACAGGGTCCAGCCATTCCCACAGTCAGTTTTTGGAGTGGCCGTCCCTGTGTCAGGGATAACTGGGACAGGCTTTCTAAACAAGGGGACTGTGCATCCCTATCATAGGGGTGGGTCGTGTCAAATCAAGAGTGTAAAATGCCACGTTTTATCATGTCCAAGGCACTGCCATATGTAAGACAGGGGAAAAAATGCCCAAGAAACTGACACACCCCTAATTCCAAGGCTCTGGGACAAAGCCTAGAACATGGAAAAAATCTTGTCTTGAAATCCTAAATATGGTGCCCGGGACATTTAGTACAGGCACAGGTAGGGGAAAAGCCTAATCGCGTCTATGCCTTTTGGCAAAAGTCAAGGGCCTAAATGGTGAAATACGGCACAGCTCCAGTCCTGTAAATAAAAAGGGGTCCCCACAGTCAAATGTAGGGAGCACTCCTCCAGGTGTTAAGAAAGCTAGTAAACTTTAAATATGTGTGTGTATGTATGTGTATATACATATATATATATATAATATTTCTTTGCACATCTATACTTTTTATAAAAATTTTATTGTATTTGTATGATAAAAAATATATTTTAACATCGGGTGGCACCTGTGCTTAGTGGGTAGGGCGCCTGCCACAGAGTAGGGCACCAGCCCCATATACTGAGGGTGGCAGGTTCAACCTGGCCCCGACCAAACTGCAACAAAAAAATAGCCGGGCGTTGTGGCGGGCGCCTGTAGTCCCAGCTACTCGAGAGGCTGAGGCAGGAGAACTGCCTAGGCCCAGGAGCTGGAGGTTGCTGTGAGCTGTATGATGCCATAGCACTCTACCAAGGGCGATAAAGTGAAACTTTGTCTCTCTCTCTCTATATATATATATATATTTTTTTTTTGAACACAACAAA
The DNA here is from genome assembly GCA_963575145.1 of Galago senegalensis. NCBI lineage: Eukaryota > Metazoa > Chordata > Mammalia > Primates > Galagidae > Galago > Galago senegalensis. The sequence continues at coordinate 6,142 of CAUYTI010138294.1, forward strand.
AGAGAAAACTAGAGGCCAACATCCCAGATGAATGTACATGTAAAAATCCTCAACAAAATACTAGAAAACTGAATCTAACAATACATTAAAATTTTTTTTTTTAGACAGAGTCTTACTCTGCACCCTGTGTAGAGTACCTTGCATTCACAGCTCACAGCAACTTCAAACTCTTCAGCTCAAGTGATCCTCTTGCCTCACCTGTAGCTGGGGCTACAGGTGCCCGACAATGCTGAGCTAATTTTTCTATTTTTAGTAGAAATGGGGTCTCGCTCTTGCTCAGGCTGGTCTCTAACTCCTGAGCTTAGGCAATCCACCCCCCTTGGGCTCCTAGAGTATGAGGATTATAGGCATGAGCTACCGCGTCTGGCCTCCAGCAGTACATTAAAAAGATCACTCACTGTGATCAAGTGAGATTTTATCCCAGGGATACAAGGATGGTTCGATATAGACAAATCAATAAACATGATACATCAATAGAATGAAGGACAAAAACCGTACGAGCAAATCCTTAGATGCAGAAAAAGCACTAGATAAAATTCAACATCGCTTCATGATAAAAACTCTGAGAACAGTAGGTATAGAAGGGCACAGCTCAACACAGTAAACGCCATGTGCAGCAAACCCGCAGCTCACATCGTACTGAATGGGAAGGGCTGGAAGCTCTTCCTCTCAGAACTGGAGCAAAACGAAGACAGCCACTCTAAGCTTAGAAACCGAAGTTCTCGCTACAGTGACTGGGTAAGAGAAATAACGAAAGGGCATCCAAATTCGAAAAGAGGAAACCAAATCATTCCTGTTTGCAGAAAACATGTTCTGATATACAGAAACCCCTAAAACCTCCCCCCCAAAACTTCTAACTCTGATAAGCAGATTCAGTAAAGTTGCAGGATACATTAACACACTAAAATCACTAGCATTTCCACACATCAACAATGGACTAGCGGAAAAAGAAATCAAAAAAGCAATCCACTTACAATAGCTAAGGAAAAATAAAAATACCGAGGAACAAATTTAACCAAGGAGGTAAAAGATCTCTAGATGAGTAACTATAGAACACGGATAGAAATTGGTGAGGTTAAAATGTTCTTCTTAGCAAAGTATCACAAGAATGGAAGAAAAAGTATCCAATGTACACACCCCTATTATGAAATTAATTTATAACTTTTATATGAAAGCTATAACCTAATAATAGCCTAAGAATACAGGGAGGAGGGAGAGAGAGGGGAATGGGTGGAGGGAGGGGGATTGGAGGGATCACTTCTGGGGTTTATCTTACAAGGGTACAAGTGAATCTTTCTAAGAATAGAATATGAACATTTTAACACAATAACTAAGAAAATGACATGAAGGCTATGTTAACCAGTTTGATGGAAGTGTTTCGGATTGTGTGTGAAAACACCACACTGTACCCCAGAAGTGCATTAATGTACATAGTTACCATTCAATTAAAAAAAAAAAAAAAAAACAGAGCTGGAGGGAGAAGGCCAGAGAGTGGACTAAAGATACTAGTCAACAGGTCATCTCAGGAAAAAGTAAAAGTTTAAATGAAATAATATAGCTCAGGTGTAATTCTGAAGGAAAAGTGCCCAAACCTACTAGAGATCCCACAGGGAGAAATTGCAGGGCAGAACAAGACAAAGCAAGATTTTGGCAGAGAGATACCAGGAGGAATTTGGAGCCCCATAGAAATAGTAGCTGGGAAAGTTGCTTTCTCCTCCCTCACACCTCTGGCAAACTGTAGGCCCCGGGGCTTTGGAGAGCTTCTTTACCCTCTCCAGCCCAAACACTGCTGATGACAGTAAACTGGGAGCTTCTTGAGAACATAGCACCCGGCCCAGCTCCTCACAGTCACTTCCCTCATGGCAGAGCCACGCAGAGCCAGTGGATGCCACGCTGCCTTTCTACCCAGGGCGTACCTTGTCCTGCCCAGGGAGCTTCAGCCCTTCAGTTTTCTTGTCACTGGATCCCACACAAACCTTCCCATGGGTCCTGCTCAGAGTGTAGTAGCCACAGGGGGCTTTTGGGTTTCAGGGTTATTGTGTGATCCCAGCCTGAACACAATTGTGTGATCCCTCCCCTGCATTCAGGGCAGAGGAGAGTGTAGCAAGCAAGTGGGCCATCAGAACAAGGGACCAGAGTGCCAGTTCTCCTCCATTCAGACTCTTCTCTTTTTTAGGGTGACCAGATTTTAACATTTGTATAGCGGGACAAGGAGGGGGGGCTGACAACAATGCAAACTTTGATAAGCAGTTCTCGATAATCACTTTTCAACAATTATTTATTATTATAGTTTAACATTATAAAATTAACAAAAATAATATAAAACTCATATTCTGGTGAAATAGCCACCTGGCAGCCAAAAACCGTAGATTCCCTTCCTGTTCTCCCGCCCATTCGTGCATTCTTTCCAAAAATCGGGACTTTTTAAAAACGCCCAGGGATGCGGGACAAATTGTTGAAAAGCGGGACATCTGGTCACCCTACTCTTTTTCTCCTTCCCTGCCCACAGCTGCTGATGCAGCCATGGCAGTTCTCATACTCTCAGCACGGGTGCCCCAAGGGACGATTGAGCTGGTGTTCTCAGGGGCAGCTGCTTCCTTTATGTTGGCACACCCACCCTGCTCACAGAGAATGGGGTCAAGCCCTTCCTCTTAAAGATCTGCAGTAGGCAAAGGGATATTCAGACTGTGAGCTCCCAGCCTGCTGCCCCTTCTTGTTGCTGCCCACCTGGCTACTCCAGAAGAGCAGGTCATATCCTGAAGCAGTGGGACACGCACATGCTTAAGCACTTCACAGACAATGTGAGACTAGCTCAGTTCTCCTTGGCATAGTCAGGGATTGAACTTGGAGGATCAGAGAACAGGCCTATAGGTTGGATCCCACATCCCTAGGACCCAAATGTGTCACTCAGCAGCACAGAGGAAAGATTTGTAAACTAATAGCTGGTGGTGAGGAAGCCCAGACTAGCAGAACTAAAAGCAGAGTACCATGTGATCCTTGAGTTAATGACAAAATCAAGATGAAAATAAGTAAATTTTCAAATTAAATGACAAAGGTAACAAGAAGCTGCCAAAACCTATGGGATATAGAGAAAGCAGTGCTAAGGGATGAGTTTATAGACTTAAATGCTTAATGTCGAAAACACAGAAAAATCACAAATTAACAACATAATGTTGAAGCTCCACTGGCAAAATCATTCAGTGTGCGGTACTTGAGCCCAAGAGTTTGAAGTTGCTTTGAGCTATAACATGCTACTGCACTCTAGCCTGGGTGATAGAGTAAGATTCTATCTTAAAAAAAAAAAAAGAAATACTGGAAGTCCTGGCCAGACTTATCATGCAAGATAAAGAGGGCACTAAACCAGGAAATAGGAGGTCAAACTTTTCCTGTTTTTCAATGATAAAATCTTGAATTTAGAAAACTTAAAGACTCCGCACCTTAGGTGCCAGCTACATACACCAGAGCTGGCAGGTTTGAATCTAACCCAGGCCTGCCAAACAACAACGACAATTACAACCAAAAAAATAGCTGGGTGTTATGGCGGGTGCCTGTAGTCTCAGCTACTTGGGAGGCTGAGGCAGAAGAATCACTTAAGTCCAGGAGTTGGAGTTGCTATCAGCTGTGATGCCACCAGCACTCAACCCAGGGCAACAGCTAGATGCTCTGTCTCAAAAAAAAAAAAGAAAAGAAAACTTAAAGACAAAAAAAACCCTTAAAGACTCCACCAAAAGACTCCTAGCATTGATACATTAATTCAACAAGAAGTCTCAGGTTATAAAATCAATGTCCACAAATCAATAGCATTTCTATATACTTAAAAATGTCCAAGGCTGTAATCCTAGCACTATGGGAGGCAGAGGCAGGTGGACTGTATGAGCTAACAAGTTTGAGACCAGCCTGAGCAAAGAGTGAGACTCCATCTCTAAAAATAGCTGGTTGTTGTGGCAGATGCCTGTAGTCCCAGCTACTGGGGAGGCTGAGATAAGAGAATCGCTTGAGGCTAAGAGTTTGAGATTGCTGTGAGCTGTGATTCCATAGCACTCTACTCAGGGCCACAAAGTGAGACTCGTGTCTCAAAAAAAAAAAATGTCAAGCTGACAGTCATATCAAGAACTAAATCCTGGATGGGTGTGCTAAATCCTAGCACTCTGGGAGGCCTAGGTGGGTGGATTGCTTGAAGTGCTCAGGCGTTTGAGACTAGCCCGAGCAAGAGTGAGACCCCATCTCTAAAAATAGTCACATGTTGTGTATTACAGTGGGCACCTGTAGTCTTAGCTACTCTGGAGGCTGAGGTAAGAGGATTGTTTGAGCCCAAGAGTTTGAGGTTGCTGTGAGCTATTATGCAATGGCACTCTACCAAGGTCCAGAAAGTGAGACTCTGTCTGAAATAAATAAATAAGAGAACTAAATTCCATTTACAATAGCTGAAAAGGAAATACAATACTTAGGAATATACTTAACCAAGGAGGTGAGAGATCTCTACAAAGAGCACTACAAAACATTGATGAAAAAATTCACAAATGACACAAAGAAATGGAAAAATATCCCAAGTTCATGGATTGGAATAATCAACATTGTTCAAATGCCCACACTGCCCAAGTGATAAAGAGATTCAACACAATTATTATCAAAATATCAATGAAAAAATAATTCTAAACTTAATATGAAACCCTTCCAAAAGCCCAAATAGCCAAAGCAATCTTAAGCAAAAAGAATAAATCTGGGCTCTGCGCCTATAGCTCAACTGGCTAAGGCGCCAGCCACGTACACCTAAGGTGGCGGGTTCGAATCCCCAGCCCGGACCTGCCAAACAACAATGACGGCTGCAACCAGAAAAAATAATGGCCGGGCGTTGTGGCAGGAGCCTGTGGTCCCAGCTACTTGGGAGGCGGAGGCAGGAGACTTGCTTGAGCCCAGGAGTTGGAGGTTGCTGTGAGCTGTGATGCCACGGGACTCTACCCAAGGGGACAGCTTGAGGCTCTGTCTCAAAAAAAAAAAAAAAAAAAGAATAAATCTGGAGGCATCACATTATCTGATTTCAAATTATACTATAGGGCTATAGTAACCAAAACAGAATGGCACTAGTATCAAGGTGAGACATAGACCAACAGAACACAATAGAGAGCCCAGAAACAAATATAGCTATGACCAACTGATCTTCAACAAAGCAGACAAAAACCACACTGGGAAAAGGATGCCTATTCAATGAATTGTTCTGGGAAAATTGGGTAGTCACATGTAGAAGAATGAAACAGAATCCCGATTTCTCACCATACATTAAAATTATTTTAAGATGGATTAAAAACTTAAATAAAACCTGAAACCAGAGAAATTCTAGAATAAGATGCAGGAACACTCTTTTAGATATCAGCCTAGGCAAAGAGTTTCTGACTTAGACCTGAAAGGCAAACACAGCAGCAACAAAAATAAAAATATGGGAATTAATTAAATTAAAACATTTACACACAGCAAAGGAAATAATGAACAGAGTAAGCAGACAACCTACAGAATGGGAGAAAATATTTTCAAAATATATAGCCAACAAAGGACCAGTATTCAGAATCTACAAAGAACTCAAATCGGAAAGAAGAAAACAAATAATCCTACTAAAAAGTGAGCAAAGATAATAACTGAGTTTTTTTTTAAAAGAAGATAGATGAATGGCCAATAGAAAAATGAAAAAATGCTCAACATTATAGATCATCAGGGAAATGAAAATAAAAAGCACAATGAGGCTTGGTGCCTGTGGCTCAAGCGGCTAAGGCCACATATACCTGAGCTGACAGGTTTGAATCCAGCCTTACCTGCCAAACAATAATGACGGGTGCAAACAAAAAAGAGCTGGGGGTTGTGGCAGGCACCTGTAGTCCCATCTACTTGGGAAGCGGAGGCAGAAAATCACTTGAGCCCAGGAGTTGGAGGTCGCTGTGAGCTATGATGTCACAGCACTCTACCCAGGGTGACAGCTTGAGGCTCTGTCTCAAAAAAAAAAAAAAATGCACAATGAGGTACTACCTTTCCTCTATCAGAATGGCCACACATTAAAAAATCAAAAAACAGGCTTGGCGCCTGTGGCTCAAGTGGCTAAGGCACATACACCTAAAGTGGCAGGTTCGAATCCAGCCTGGGCCCACCAAACAACAATGATGGCTGCAACCAAAAAATAGCCGGGCGTTGTGGCCAGTGCCTGTGGTCCCAGGTACTTGGGAGGTAGAGGCAGGAGACTCGCTTGAGCCCAGGAGTTGGAGGTTGCTGTGAGCTGTGATGCCATGGCACTCTACCCAGGGGGACAGCTTGAGGCTCTGTCTCAAAAAAAAAAAAAAAAAAA
>CAUYTI010138295.1:0-38435 GCA_963575145.1 Galago senegalensis
AAGGTGCCAGCTACATACACCTAAGGTGGCAGGTTCCAATCCAGCCCAGGCCTGCCAAACAACAATGATGGCTGCAACCAAAAAATAGCCGGGTGTTGTGACAGGCGCCTGTGGTCCCAGGTACTTGGCTGGGGCAAGAGACTCACTTAAGCCCAGGAGTTAGAGGTTACTGTGAGCTGTGATGCCATAGCACTCTATCCAGGGGCACAGCTTGAGGCTTTGTCTAAAAAAAAAAAAAAAAAAAAAAAAAAGAAAGAAAAAAAAGCTTCATGACTTTAGATTTATTAATGATTTCTTGAATATGACATCAAAGGCATATGGAAAATAATATTAAAAAATGGACAAATTGGACTTTATGAAAATTAAAAGAAATTTTACTTTAAAAGACAACATCAACAGCATAAAAGACAGTCCATTGAATACAAGTATGTATTTGCAAATCACATATCTGATAAAGGATTCATATCTAGAATATAAAAGAACTTCTAAAAGTCAATACCAGAAAACAACCAACCAGATTAAGGAATGGGCAAGCAGCTTAAATAAACATTTCTCCAAAGAAGATATACAAAAAGCCAATAAGCATGTGAAAATATGTTCAACATTAATAATCATTAGGAAAATGAAAATTAAAACTACAGCAAGATGGCACTTCATACCTATTAGAATGGCTGTTATCAAAAAATTGAAAATAACAAGTGTTGGCAAAAATGTGGAGAAATTTAAACCCTTCTGCATTGTTCAAAAACCATAGTACTATAAGCTCTTTAAAAATTAAAAATAGAATTACTATATGACCAGGCAATCCCATTGCTGGGTATACACTGAAAGATTTGAAAGAGTCTGGAAGAGACATTTGTATACCCACGGTCATGGCAGCATTATTCACAATAGCTAAAATGTGAAAGCAACCCAAATGCCTGTTGTTGGATGAATGGAAAAGCAAAATGTTCAGCCTTAAAAAGGGAGGGAATTCTGACATACACTACCACGAAGACAAAAGTTAGAAAAACTGGCTAAATGAAATACACCAATTCCAAAAAGACAAATATTGCATGATTTCACACATGTAAGATACTGAGAATAGTCAAAATCATAGACACAGGGCAGTGCCTGTGGCTCAGTGGGTAGGGCACTGGCTCCACATACTGAGGGTGGCAGGTTCAAACCTGGCCCCAGCCAAACTGCAACAAAAAACAGCTGGGTGTTGTGGGGGGCACCTGTGGTTCCAGCTACTCTGGAGGCTGAGGCAAGAGAATCACCTAAGCCCAGGAGTTGGAGGTTGCTGTGAGCTGTGACAGCACAGCACTCTACTGAGGGTGAGAAAGCGAGGCTCTGTCTCTTAAAAAAAAAAATCATAGAGACAGAAAGTGGAAAGAAGGTTGCCAAGGGTTGGAGGGAAGGGGGAATGGAGTGTTATTTAATGAATACAGAATTTCAGTTTAATAAGATGAAAAGAGTTATGGAAATGGATAGTGGTGACAATTGGATTTGAATGTATTTGATTCTACTGAATTGTATAGTTAAAATGATTAAGATGTTTCTATGGTCTGAATGTCCTTTAGAATTTATGCATTGAAACCTAGTCCCCATTGTGGCAATATTTAGAGGTGGAACCTTTTGGTAAGTAAGTCATGAGGGGTTTGCCCCATCAATGGATTAGTACCTCATAAAAGTCCCCCTAAGGAGCAAGCTTGGGCCCTATTGCCCTTCCATCCCTTCTGCCACATGAGAACATAGTGTTTATCTCTCCAGAGGACACAGCACCGAGGTGCCACCTTGGAAACAGAGAGGGCAGCTCTGACTAGACACCAATGATGATGCCAGTGCTTTGCTTTTGGACTTCCCAGTCTTCAGAACTGTGAGGAATACATTTCTATTATATATAAATGATCCAGTTTGTGATATTTTGTTACAGCAGCAAGAACAAACTAAGGCACTGGCAAAGTTATGTTATGTGTATTTTACTACAATAAAGAAACATTGGGGAAAATAATGCACATCGACTGTCTTTGTCAGAGTCAAAGGGATCTGAGTTTAGTAAGCAGTGCTCTCCAGTGAAAGGAAACGAAATGGTGAAGTCACAAGTGATATGTTTATAACTGACCCTTGAGGGACAAGGAAACATAAATAAAAACAGTCAGTGGTCATTTATAAGGACGGTTTTGCTTTCAAATATATTTATCTTGTTTCCACTTTCTCCAAAGAAAACAACAAAGTTTCTTGTGCATCTCAGAGCATGATTGGCCTGGGAAACAGTAGTCACCTCAAAGTGTGAACACAGCCAAGTAGCCAAGGTTTCTTCAAATAACCAAAAGCACAGCCACCAGCAGTAGAGCATGTGATTCAAGCCAGCACACAGAACTAACCTCCTCCACTGAATCACTGTCGTTTTTACCTGGGAACACGGCAACCATCCTTTATGTGGTTACCTTGCTCCTCTTCCCTCTCCCCCAATGAAATCACCACACGGCAGACAGAAAAATGTTTTAAAATTAAAATCCGATGATATCCCTGCCCCTGTTTGAAAGCTTCAATGGCTTCCAATTGCACACTGGATAAAATTTGAAATACTGAAGGTTTTTGTATGATTTGGCACCTGCTTACCTCTCCAGCTTCATTTTCTATATTTTTTCTTCCGCCCTCACTAGGTGTCAAACTCAAATGGCCTACTTCTGTTTCTCAAATAAACCAAGATCTTTGCTTTCACACTATGTTAGCGCAAACTGTTTCTGTTTGCCTGGGAAAATCTTCATCACCCACCTCCCACTTAGGCCATTATTGCCTGACCTGGTCTTCTTCAACCTCCACGTCCACTAGTCTAGTCAGATTATATATTATTATGGTACCCTCTACTTATATATATTACTTGTTTAAGTAAAGCTACTCAAAGAAACAGTGAGTTAATTATTTGTTATCTATCTTTCCCCCCGTGAGGGCAGGGACTGTGTCTGTCTTGGTTATTTCTGTGTCGTATGTGCTTGTACATTGTCACTGACTTGTCATTGGTCCTTAATAAATACATATGCATCTTTGCAATATGAATGTAGGTGTGACAGGATTTAATGGGACTACTTATTATCTCCATGTTCAGCTCAAACCAGAAACTCATACCTCAAAGAACAAAGCAAAGCAAGTGCTTTGTATGTGCTTAATAGGAAAAAAAGAAAGAAAAAGCCTTGAGGTCTCTCTGATTTCCTCTGCTGTCCCCCACCATCTCTCCCAAAGCACAGGGTAAGGTTCTTCTCGGAGGTTCCCCTGTCTGCCATACCAAAGAAGTCTGGACATACCAAAGAAGAAAACAATTACTTCTGTCCCTTCTCTGAGATGTCATTAACTACTTCTGTCCCTTCTCTGAGATGTCATTAACTAAAACCATATTGCCAAAAAGAAAACTAAAGTCTATCAACAAACCTAGATAGACTTTTGTCACAAAACATTGTCTGCTCTCTGGGTCCAAAAGACTTTGTCCCAGACCATTGCACATTCTTCAAGCTCATTAAATCCCCCCCAAAATTATTTCCTATCCCTCTAAAACCATCCACAATTCCCCATCTCCCTTTTCCATATAAAATAAAATATATAAACATCTGTATCCCAAGGAGATAGTGGACAGCCACTCTGTGATTCTCCTTGTGCACAAGATAGTAATAAATTTATATGCCTTTTCTCTTTTTAATCTGAATTTACGTGAATTAATTTTTCAATTCACCTTCCAAGCGTGAGCGGGAAGCTCTCCCTTTGCCCCTGCATTACCAAACTTCAAATGTAAGTCATCTAAGGAATAACAAATGCTGTAGAACTTGCTGAATTTCTGGAAGTGGGAGATGAAGAGGGGAAGAGCCTCACATGCCACGCTGGAGGGTTTGGTTGAAAATCCCCGTTACATGTGTCTGTTCTTCTCCTTAAAGCTCTTGTCTGGCTTGTTGTCTTCCCCTTCCCCTTCCAGGCAGCCTCTCCAGCTTCACAGACCTCAGCCTTCACTACCCAGATTTCACCCTGCCAACTTTATTCCTTTTCTTGTGTGCAACATTTTAGCTTTCATTTCATAAATTTCAGATTAATATGAGAGTACAAATGATTAGACTAGATTGTCTGTGTTTGTTAGGTAAAGTTCAAGTAGTAGCTGAGCCTTTCACTTAGGGGGTGTGCTGTATATCCTTATATTGTGCTGGTTAAGCGAGAGGTTCTCAACCCTCTCCTCCTTCTGCTGTTTTGCATTATTTTGCAAAGTTACAAATTGCAAAGTCAGCTTATTAATTGACCACATGGCAAATAAGGTTTCTAAGACGATTATCTTATATATTAACTTCTCAATTTTTTTTTTCATTTTACGGTTCTACATAATTTGAGTAGTTGGATTGCTATGTTTCATTTATATTATTTTCCCTAATTTATCGTATGCTTCTTTTGAGTATGTATAAGAAAGATATGCATATTTTTTTAAAGAAAAAAAATTGTGCTTTAAATGATCTTATTTTTTCTTTATTTTCCCTACCATCACAGCAAATGTTATATTTTTATCAATTTATGAAGAAATTCTGAATAATATATGCTATTCTGAAATGTGTGGATTGCTCAAGCTCAGGAATTTGAGACCAGCATGAGCAAGAGTGAGACCCCAGCTTGACTTAAAATAGAAAAACTAGTTATTTACTCTGGTGAGGGCCTGTAGTCCCAGCTACTGGGGAAGCTGAGGCAGGAGGATCTCTTGAGCCCAAGAGTTTGAGGTGGTTGTTAGGTTTGATGATGCCACAGTACGCAACCCCAGGGTGACAGTGAGACCCTGTCTCAACAATAAATAAATAAAATATGCTTTGTAATAAAGGATATATTTATGTGAATAATCTCAAAATTTAAGGGGATCAGGGGAGTGTTTCAAGTAAAAAGAGAGAAAGAGCACAGGGCCAGGCACAGTGCCTCATACCTGTAAGCCCAGCACTCTGGGTGGCAGAGGCCGGTAGGATTGCTTGAGCTCACAGGTTGGAGACCAGACTGAGCCAGAGTGACACCTCGCCTTTAAAAATAGTCAGGCGGGCTCGGCGCCTGTGGCTCAAGCGGCTAAGGTGCCAGCCACATACACCTAAGGTGGCGGGTTCGAATCCCCAGCCCGGGCCAGCCAAACAACAATGATGGCTGCAACCAAAAAATGGCCGGGCGTTGTGGCGGGCGCCTATAGTCCCAGCTACTTTGGAGGCTGAGGCAGGAGACTCGCTTGAGCCCAGGAATTGGAGGTTGCTGTGAGCATGATGCCATGGCACTCTACCCAAGGGGATAGCTTGAGGCTCTGTCTCAAAAAAAAAAAAAAACAAAACAGTCAGGCCCTGTAATCTCCGCTCCCAAAGAGGCCAAGCACAACAGCATTTGTAGTATGTTACTGTTTATAGAAAACAAGACAAAAATACAGGTAAATTAAGGTGACCAGATTTTAACATTGGTAAAGCGGGACACCATTGGGGGAGGCAGGGCCTGACAACAATGCAAATTTTGATAAGCAGTTCTCGATAATCAGTTCTCAATAATTATTTGTTATTATTAAAGTTTAACATTATAAAATTAACAAAAATAATATAAAACACACATCCTGGCGAAAGAGCCGCATGGCAGCAGAAAACCATATATTTTCTTCCTGTTCTCCTGTGTTCCCTAGCTTGTTGTGCATTCTTCCCAAAAATCAGGACTTTTTAAAAATGCTGCAGGATGTGGGACAAATTGTTAAAAATTGGGACTGTCCCGCCAAAAGCAGGATGTATGGTCATCTTACTTTTGGGTGGGGGGGAAGCTACTTGTTTGTTCCCGCTGAGCTAATTGTCCTTCTGAGCTAATTGTCCCAGTCTCCTTCTGATACCTTGCCCAGGAGGGGAGTAGGGAGTTTACATTAGCCTTTTCATTTCCAAATGAAGTTACATTAACCTCTTCATTCCCAAATGGAGTTAAATTAACCTTTTCAGCAGCCGAAAACTGAATATTCCCTTCCCATTCTTTTGTTGTTCCCTAGCTTGTCATGCGTTCTTTCCAAAAATCGGGCCTTTTTTAAAATGCTGCGGGATGCAAGACAAATTGTTAAAAATCAGGACTGTCCTGCCAAAAGCAGGACATCTGGTCACCTTAAGGTAAATACTTTCTTGTAACCCAAATATTTCTGAAAAATACACAGGCAATTTGTAACATCAGTTGCTTCTGAAGGGATGAACTTGATGGCCAGGGCATAGGAGTGAGAGAGAAATCTACCTTTCCCCTCTGTATTCCTTTCCGCTTCATAGCTATGTGTATGTATTTTCTATTCAAATCAAACAAATGGCCCTTCTTCTTGAGCCAGAGTCTCAAGACTCCTTAAGACTCTTCTTGAGACAGAGTTTCACTTTGTCATCCTTGGTAGAGTGCTGTGGCATCATAGCTCACCTCAACCTCAAACTCTTAGGTTCAAGTGATCCTCTTGCCTCAGTCCCTGAGTAGCTGGGACTACAGGCAACTGCCACAACACCTGGCTATTTTTAGAGATGGGGGGGGTCTCACTCTGGCTCAGGCTGGTCTTGAACCTGTGAGCTCTGGTAGTCCACTCGCCTCCACCTCCTAAGTGCTGGAATTACAGGTATGAGTCATTGCCCCCAGCCCCAAAAGGTCCTTTTAATTTCCTTTTAAATAAGTGTTTGTATTTGGTCCTTTTAAGGATATAATGTACAAATACCTCTCAGCATAGAGTGGGAGGAAGAGCAAAGCCTTTCTACTTTAAATTTACACGAATTTTGTCTCTTTATACACAATAATGGTCCCTCATAGATGTTTAATAAGTAAGAGTAGGGAGTATTCTATAATATGCAGCTTTGAAATAAGAGGGTTTTTTGTTTTTGCCTTTAACAATTGTTATGTATAAACTTGAGGCTAAGTATGTTTAAGTATCCTCACTGTAAGAAACTGTATTAGGATATTTGTTATACAAAAATATGTTTATTCACCTAAAGCAATAAATATTTACTTTAGCAAGTTGAATTTATTAGCCTGTCTTGTGATAATTACTGCATTGACTGTGATCTTACTGATATCATAATTGCTTTTTTGTTTTAGTAATGAGGTCTTGCTGTTCTGCCCAAGATGACCTCAAACTCCTGGGCTCAAGGGAGCCTCCCAAGTAGCTGAGAGTACAGATTAAGTACCACCATGCCCAGCTTTCTGTCCATTATACAAACAGGAAAAGTTCCCTTGTTGATTCAAAAATATAGCAGATTTTGAGTCTAGACTTCTCCCCTCAGTTGTACAAGACAATAAAACAGTGCTTAGAGCAGATTGATCATCAGAAAGACAACTTAAAACTTGCGCTTTCAAACAAAATTGATACTGTGGTCCTGGAGACAAGTCTGAACAGAGGGCGGCGGAATAGATTCCTTTAGTCCTGTAATTGAACTATGCTAGCATGTACGTATAATGATTGGAAAGGCCTACTGATTTCCAGTGGAAGCTGTCTCTTTGCTGCCTATTTCCCATCTGAGAAACTGCTGCACTGTCTAAATTAGCTACAAAAAATCAGTGTACACATTCAGGTGTATTGATGGTAAGGATTTAAAATTTAAAAGCAGTGTCAGCAAAAACAGTGTTTTTTAATGGTGTGAAATGAGGCAATCATGTGAGGCTGTGGTAGAGAAACTAGTCTCTCCCTGAATGTTTTTTCCCTCCTGTTTCTAAATGATTTAAAAATTGCTCAAGCAAAAATCAGGTCTGAATAGGAGGAAGTCTTAGAACCCTGTGTCAGGCAGGGTTCTGGCAGGAAAGCAGAATTTACCCCAGATGGAGTCAGAAGAACTCACATTCACGGTTGAACACTGTGCAGAGGTATGGGCCTGGGTGAAAGAGTAAACCAGAGAAGTGAGGTACCCAGAGGCCAGCAACAATAGGAAGCCCTTAGTTTCTCTAGAGGGGAAGGGAGGGGTGTGAGGTTTGGGAGGTGGGAGTGGAGGGAGGTGGGAGAGGGGTGGGGACAGAGGTTCTGGAGCCCAAGAGGGCTGGGAAACTGTTGATGGAGCTGCCCTGCTTCTCCTGGAGAGTCATGGAAGGGAGAGCTATAGCAGGAGAGGTGGCATTGAAAGGAAGAGAAACAAAGGGGTAAATACCGCATATCGGTCTCTTCCCATCATTGGCTCTCTTCCCAATGGCCTGGCCAGATCTGGAGAGAAATCCACCCCCATGGGGGCAGAGGAGATGCAGTCTCCAGGGCTCTGCCTTCCAGGGCACAGAGCAGGAGAGAAGGATGCATGGGGAATGGAAGTACAACCAGAATAATCAGTATACTCAGTGCTATTTGTACATGGGTGAAAGTCCTCTGGGCAAATCCCAGTGTGGAGCCATGTGTGCGTGTTTCTCTGCCAGGTAAACTGCTGGGTAGTCTTGGTCTGTCTGAATCTCAGCTGACTTTGGGTGATTATGGGAACCCTATGTGAACCCAGGTAGGTTTTTAAGGATAAATTCTCAGCCAGGCAGGGTGCATGCCAGTAATCCTAGCACTCTGGAAGAGGCCCAGGTGGTGGATTGCTTGAGCTCAGGAGTTTGAGACCAGCCTGAGCCAGATCCATTTTACTAAAAATAGAAAAACTAGCTGGGTGTTGTGGCAGGCACCTGTAGTCCCAGCTACTCAGGAGGCTGAGATAAGAGGTCCGCTTGAGCCCATGAGTTTGAGGTTGCTGTGAGCTGTGACCAAGGGTGACAAAGTGAGACTCTGTCTCCCCTGCCCCCCCCACCACATTAATTATTTTAAAAATAAGGAAAAATTCTCTCTGGATATCTGGCAAATACATTATTGCCATAGTATGTTGCATATCAATATCTTGAGATATATAATTAATATTCTAGATAGACAACAAAGTGCTTGCATAAATTTGCAAGTTTTTCCCCCAGAGGAATTAAATTAGCAAATTAAGATCTGAAAAAAAAGGTGCACATCCAACTTCAAAGAATACGACTCCGAGTAAAATTGGAGGGTGTTGCCTAAGATCGTGTTAAGGAGAAAAGACATAGTTAACTCTTTCCTTTTTCTACATTCTGGAAGGGAAAGCTGCCATTTTAAAACTATAATCTGTGAAAAGAAATTAGTTCAAGAAAATTAATATTCAGATGGTAGAATCTAATTTTCTAAGCGGAAAATGATGCATATTTATTGTAGGTGTGAAAATTTTTCTTAAAGAATAACGTGCTCTTACCAGAAAAAAAAAAAATGAATGTATAAATACACTTGCCAGAAAAGTTGCAAACTTTTTATTTCCAAGGTGAAGTATAGCAAGTAAAACTAAAATATTCCTGTAAATTAAACTGTTTTATACTAGTAATTCTCTTTCCCAGCAGTACTTTATACACAAAAGGGAAAAATTAACTTTGGTGATGATGGAACTTAACAGCAAAGCAATAAAGACAGATGATAACATAGAATAATTCATTGCCTCTAGACTGTGCTAATTGCCAGATGAGACCAAAATTATTCTATTCTGGTAAAATTTCCATATGAATTTGGTTGCTGCTGTTTTAATTTTGTGATAAAAGCTTTTAATACAAAAGTAGTACATAGTAAGACCAGGATAGTTATCATTTTCCGAGGTTGAGAAATTTTTTAGCGACGCTTCTAAAAGTGGACATTGGTAAATGAAATCTTTTTTTCCTTAAAATTCTGACTCTTCCCCCTCTACTTCTGTAGTAATTGTGCCGTTATTTCAGTAAGATTGGATAAATAGAGGTATATTTTTAATCCATGAGATGATTCAGGGTTTTTTTTTCCTACTGAAGCTAAAATGACTTAATTTTCCTAGAGCTATAATTTCAATGCTTAGTTTGTATTTAGCACTATCAAAACAGGCACTTAAGGGGATAGAAATGGAAAGGAAATATGGGTACACATCTAGAATGTTTTAAAAGGTAGATAATGTGTGTCTTTTATGAATCGGTTCTTGCAAAGCTAAAACAAAATTTAAAAATGAGATGAAACTATGAAATGCTTTCATTTAAAATCCCTGCTAAATACTTTAGAAATCACTTTGTTGTGTATTCCATACAATTTGACCATTGAAAGTGTACAGTTCAATGGTGTTTATATACTCACAGAGTTGGAGAACCATCATTGGCATCAATTTTAGAACATACTCATTATCCTAAATCCTACAAAGAAATTCCATACTCATTAGCAGTCATTTACCATTTCTCCCCACTCCTTTATTTATACCCCGGCAACCATGACTCTTCCTATCTCTATAGAATTGTCTATTCTTTTTTATTTTTTCTGAGACAGAATCTCACTTTGTCACCACCCTGGATAGAGTGCCATGGCATCACAGCTCATAGCAAACTCAAACTCTTGGGCTTAAGTGATTCTCAGCCTCCGTAATAGCTGGGACTACAGACACCCACCACAGTGGCTGGGTATTTTTATAGACAAGGTCTTGCTCTGGCTTAGGCTGGCCTTGAACCTGTGAGCTCAGGCAACCTACCCCCCTCGGCTTCCCAGAGTGGTAGGATTACAGGAATGAGCCACCACGCCTGACCCAGAATTATCTATTCTGGACATCCAGGCAAATTTTCAAAAGTGCAGCCTTTCTCTGACAAATTCTCAATTTTATACTGAATTTTACATTTTGATATAAATTAGTTTCTATTTTCCTCCTAATTGACTATTGAAATTTTGAATTAATTTAATACTGAGGTCATATGTAAGAATTTTGAAAAAATTACAGTCGATTCCAAAACTGGTGTTATAAAAATATAAATAATGACATATATAGATTTTTAGGTGTAATTGTGGCCTATAAAATATGAGACACTTCAGGAAAATGTTGAACTGATAATCAATCAATCAACCAAAGAAAATAACCCTCAAGATGTCACATTAATCTGTATTCATTACCTTTATCCCTAGATGTTGGTGAAGGGAAACATTTATTCTGATCTGGTGCTTTTTCTTTTATCATCTACGTCTCTGGCGCACATCATCATCATCCCTGGAGACCTGACTTTCTCCTACAAGGATCTTTATTATTGTCAGAAAATTCTTACTTTTCCACTGGCCTTCGCTTGAGGTTACATTCAGACTCCTCAATTGACGTATTTGTAAACACTGGCTCCTGTACCAGTCCACTCGACTCTGGAGTTCACGGAGCTTTTGTTTGAAAAACATTCTGCCAAATGCTGACTGTCATTGTTTGTTATTTGGGAAATCACTTCTTTCTGTTTTCCCTGCTGTTGCTGTTCTCTGTTCTATTTCTCTGCCTTCCCCATGTTCCTCTGAATTGTGTTGAAACAGTTCAGTGTTTGGAGGCTGCCATCTTACTGGCTGGAGCTTTTGACTTGCAGTGGACTGGGAATGGCTGCCCATTTTTGAGTGGTTCAGAGAACATACTCTTGAACATGGTTGATACTGATGAGTTTTATTCTCTGCCCTTGGTTGCAGCCACTTGCAGGTTCTACTTCTAACCACTTTCTACCTACCTCTCCTTTGGGCTGTCTAGTAGTACCTACCTGTCATTGTGGCTGCCAAGATCTTTGGGATCTTGGGATCCCTACTTATAATCTTAGACTTCTTTATGGTGAATTCCACCTTCCCAGCTTAAGTAACCCTGTATTTCCCAGTTTCCTTTGTAGGGACTTTGTTTCACCAGTGGGATGTACTCTCATGAGATTTTGCTTTGGAAGGAATCTATATGAGGAAACAAGCAGGGTGAGGGGCATCCCTTCGGCAGGGCAGTAGGTTCTATGGGTGTGTTTTAGAGGTACAGTTTCCTGATGGTAGAAAAGGAAGTGTGATTTGAAGCTGAAACAGATCAGAGTTGGTCATAGAGATCTGCATATGGATTGCAGCTAAACCTTGATGATATTAGAATACTGAGAAATACACAGAAGACTCTGTAGAATGAAAAACCAAGGGTGTTTTCTAAGTTCTAAGGACAGGAGCTCTTAGCTTACCAAGGGCCATTAGCCAGGAAATGTGGACGAGTGAAGCAAACCAGGGTAAGGACAGTGGGAGATTGAGAAGTGCAGCCAACTCGGGGGAGCTTGTCTCATCTAAAGGACAGAACTGTTGTTTGCTCGGCTCCCGGAGTCTGTGCCTGTGTGGTGTTGCAGGCCCAACAACATCCAGTTTTCAGGGTTTTTTCAAGAGGAAGTAGAAATCTAGATTTTTGGTAAAATGTTCTAAGTTTTATATATTGCCAACTAATTCAAAATTATTACAGGCCCTGGGTGATCAAATACAATGTAAGTCAGATGTAGCCCATGGATTGCCTGTTTGTGAATTTTGCTTTACTGGTGAGGCAATCACGAGGTCATAAAAAAGATCTACAAGAAACAGTGTGAGCAGAGGGGGGATCCAAAAATCGGAGGAATTGACAAGAGGAGAGGCTGGTTAATACTGTGCAGTTCAGAGAGGTTCTGTTAGATGTGGGTGAATACTGTGCATTGTGTTTATTGTATTGGGTGGCTTGGAAGTCACTGGTAATGTCTGTCAAACATCTTAAGAAGAATAGTAAGAGAAACGACCAAATTGCAGTGGATTGAGGAATGAGAGTGAGGTGAGGCAGAGGAGACAGAGAGTGGGGACTACTCCAAAGGTTGTGTCTAGGAGGAAATAAAAAAGGTTTTTCCCTGCTGTTGGGGCACCGTGGCACACACCTATAATCTAGCACTCTGGGAGGCTAGTACTGGAAGATTACTAAAGGTCAGGAGTTCAAGACTAGCCTGAGCAAGAGGGAGATCCCCATCTCTATTAAAAATAGAAAAATTAGCCAGCAGTTGTGGCAGGCCCCTATAGTTCCATATACTCAGGAGGCTGAGGCAGGAGAATTGCTTGAGCCCAGGAGTTTGAGGTTGCTGTGAGCTAGGCCAGGCCATGACCCTCTGGCCCAGGCAACAGAGCAAGGCTCTACCTCAAAAAAGAAAATAGAAAGTTTTTTTTTTAAAGGTCTAGCCAAGGCTGACATGAGTGTGTCTGTTCATACTCTAAATTGGGCAAACTTTACTTATTATGTTATTTCAAATTTCTATAATAATATCTTTTAAATTGTACAGAGCATATTTATAAGCTCAGATGAATAAGACCTCTGTAGGGAGCACTTTAAAAAGCTGCCAATAGAGTGAGTTTCTGGAGAAGAAGGCCCTGACTGTGGTAGAAAACATAGATATGAAAATAAGATTCTCTACGATGGAAGGGAAGGGACTTAAAACGGTAAGGAATTGGGCAGACTTATCATTAGTGATAGCAGTGGAGGAAGTTGAGGTACACTCTTTTCTAATCTGGTAGGTAAACTGAGGTTCCCTGATAGCGAGGGGAATGGGAGTGAAGAAGAAGGTTTGGAAATACCAGCTAGAGGAACTGGAACAAGAGACTCGTAAAATATTGCTCAGGAGGTTTAAAAGAACCTAGCTGAGGTTAGAGCCCTTCTTTGCGTACTTCTGAAGGATTTCAGTGCTGCTCAGCTCCATAGGGATAGGTGTGGAGAAGGTGGATTTCGTTGGTCTGCAGTTAGGATTTTGGCTGGAGTGTGTAAGGAAGTGGACAAAAGGTCACAGAAGCAAGGTTCTGGTGAAAGGTTGGTTGAAATAACATGAGGGCAGGAGTGGTCGAATGGCAAGAGAATATAGAGAGAGGCCCTTTGCTCTGGGTTCAGGTTACGGATCCCTGGATGTTGCTGGGTCTGGATATATCCTTGGGAGAACTTCACTTACACTTGCTTGGAGCCGGCGTTTCTAGGGTAGGACGTTGTTTAGGTCTTCCTGTTCTTGGAGAGGTGGGTGAAATGAATAGCAGTTTCGTTTTCCTGACCCATGGACCAGGCTGTAGTACTACTATAAGAGGTGATGCAGAACTTCTGAAGAAGTTGCAGGTAAATGCTAGGGAAAGGAAGTGGACCAAAGGTCAACATAAGGAGAAACCTTATGGGTTAACATAAGGGTTAGGATGTTACTACCCTTCATTCAAAGTTCTAGTCTCTTCTTGATAAATATACCACCTAGTATATATGATCGGAAGGGATGCTGGAGACAGGTTCACAACTCCTGGTCAGCCCGGCTTGTGTCTCCCTGGGAAGATAGTAGAAGGTGAGAATATTCTGTTACTAAAAAATGCCTTATGACATCTATGGCCAAGTACCTTTGCCACCACCAGGTACACTCCTGCAGCATAGGGGCAAATAATATATAGAACTCTGGACAGGCCAGGTGGGGCAGCAGAGGAGAACATGTCTCTCCTGGGGCTCTACCAGAGACTTATGCATGGGGAGCTGGGAGTTGCTTTGACCTTCCAGTGCAGTAGTTCTCAAACGTGTACTAGAATCATTTGGAGAGCTTCTTGAAACATAGACATTTGAACAGTATCCTAGTGAATTTGGTTCAGTGGTTCTGGAGTAGCGCCTAAGAACTTGTGTTTCTAACAAGCTCCCAGGCCATGTGATGCTCCTGGTCCAGGCATTACAATTTGAACTGAGTTTTTTTTTTCTTTTTGAGACGGAGTCTCAAGCTGTCACTCTGGGTAGAGTACTGTGGCGTCACAGCTCACAGCAACCTCAGACTCTTGGGCTTAGGCAATTCTCTTGCCTCAGCCTCCCAACTAGCTGGGACTACAGGCACCCACCACAAAGCCCAGCTCACTTTTCTTTCTTTTATTCTTTTTTTAGTTGTAGTTGTCATTATTGTTTGGCAGGCCTGGGCTGGATTTGAACCTGCCAGCTCTGGTGTATGTGGTGGTGTCCTAGCTGCTGAGCTACACGCGCTGAGCCTGAACAGCATTGTTTTTATCTGGGAATTTTAATGACTTGTCCTGGTTTCACATGTCCAATGAATAAATGTCTTAAATCCATTTTGATGATTTTTCTGGGGGCACCCATCCTATAGAAGACTTTTCCTTAGGAATTACAGGTATTGCTGCCTTTTAAGTAATCTAACACCTCAGTTGTCTGCTGTCATTGAACCATAAGCTCATAGCAATCTCAAGAAACTATAAAGTCTGGGTCAGGCGTGATGGCTCATGCCCATAATCCTAACATTCTGGGAGTCAGAGGCAGGTGGATTGCTTGAGCTCAGGAATTTGAGACCAGTCTTAGCCAGATTAATTTTTACTAAAAAATAGAAAAACTAGCCTGAGCAAGAGTGAGACCTCCATGTCTAAAAATAGCTGGGCATTGTGGCAGCTGCCTGTAGTCCCAGCTACTCTGGAGGCTGAGGGAAGAGGATCACCTGAGCCCAAGAGTTTGAGGCTGCTATGAGCAGGGCACTCCAGGGCACTCTACCAAGGGTGACAGAATGAGACTTTGTCTCAAAAGTGAAGAGAAAGAGAGAGAAAGAAAAGAAAGAAAGAAACTATAAAGACTGACCTGTACTTTGGTCTTTTACTGCCATCACTGATCATGAAATTATTACATTGATATTTTCCTTTCTTTCTTTTTTTTTGTTTGTTTTTTGGTGCTGAAAAAAATAGAGATATATCAAGATTTCTTTTGGGGACTGGAACCAATGTAGGGCTCCCTCTTCCTCAACAGGATTGTGACTTTTGCTTCTAATTCTTCCTAGGACCCCAGATTCTTGGGGAAAGCTTATACATGCTCTTTAGCCAGAGACCTAAGTCCTTGGGGGAATGAATACAAGAGATGTTTGGTGGGAGTATATCTGGTTCCCAACATTGCCAGTTGGTTCCCTGGGCATATTCTTAAAATAGAAAAATGACGAATTACAGCTCTGCCAGCACTACATTTGGTCTAATCCAGCGAGTATGCTCTTTAAGTGTCTGAAGGCCTGTGCAACAGGAATCTTGATCGTACCAGCCAAGATATCTGAGGTCTAAGGATGGCAAACCCCAGGGACCATCCAATACTCGTGGGGGGGATTCCAGCAAAATAGAAGCTGGAATTTGGACATGTCTGGGCAGGTCCACTGAATATGTAGGGCAGCCATGCCTGGTGTCTATTTACATGACAGCTTTTGGCTAAAGAAGGATTGTGTGGTGCTCTGAATGGAAAGTGAAATGGGAGGAACAGAAATGTGTCAGTCTTAGGACTTAGGTTTCGAAAAATCTTCAAATAAGTTTAGGAAATAAGTATGCATCTTTTTATATCTAATGATCTTACAATTTATGGTAGGACTTTTGACAGTTTGAAAATGCACTCGTTTACCCTATTACTGGAATATCTGTGGGGCCCATAGTCCTCATGCAGGACACTGTATTGAAATTAAAGAAGAATGATCTATTTTACCACCAGGCATTATATTGAGCATGTGAATGAAAGGACAAAAGACACATTTTGTGGCTTTGCAAATGTCGGTGAGTGAGCGAACTTTTTCTAAATTTTCATGGGGAAATAGTAAACGTGTTTTTTTTTTTTTTTTTTTTGAGACAGTCTCACTATGTTACCCTTGGTAGAGTGCAGTGACATTATAGCTCACAGCAACCTCCAACTTTTGGGCTTAAGTGATTCTTTTGCCTCAGCCTGTCAAGCAGCTGGGACTACAGGCGCCTGCCATGATGCCTGGCTATTTTTTGGTTGCAGTTGTCATTGTTGTTTAGCTGTCCCGGGCTGGGTTTGAAGCCACTAGCCTTGG
Organism: Galago senegalensis; assembly: GCA_963575145.1. Classification (NCBI taxonomy): domain Eukaryota; kingdom Metazoa; phylum Chordata; class Mammalia; order Primates; family Galagidae; genus Galago; species Galago senegalensis. Next base: position 16,555 of record CAUYTI010138295.1, read on the forward strand.
TGCATGTGGCTGGCACCATAACCACTGTGCTACAGGTGCTGAGCCTAAACCCGTTATTTTGAATGTACATGTTTACTATATCACAGGGAACGTCATGAAGTTTTGTTAAATATAAAGATGGCTGAAGTATTTTAGAATTATATTTAGAAATTGTTTACATTTCTGCTTCTGGTCTTGATTGGTGCCATTTCTCATTCATTGCATTTTTCAAGGTGCCATTTGGTTGATGAATCATTATGCCAACTATTTTCTTTAATTAATAATAACAATCATTAGAATACTAGAGAACACTTATTTGCTGACTGTTTTCTTCTGTGCCAGACCCTGATCCAAGCTCTTTGTACACTTTATCTCTTATAATCCTCACAACGTTGTCATAAGGGAGACACTTTCATTATTTTGACACACAGATGAGGAAACTGAGGTACAGTTAAATTACACATAGAATAATAAATAGCAAGCAGGGGGGAGAATGGAAGTGTGGGAATGTGTGCAGTCTTTTAGGGAACCACACTAAATTTTAAGATGATCACAGACAAAGCTGCTTCTCAATTTGGGTTTGGTTTATGTGTAAGGAATTCTTTTATTGCCAACTTTAATCCCCTAAGTAGCCTTGCTAAAATCACTGGAATTACTTTCCAGATTTTTGGTCATACCAAATGGTTTTTAATGACTCTGATATTTCATGCCTTCCCCAGAGAATGAGGGAAAACAGCTTACTGTGCCCTTCACCTTCTTAGAGTGACTTTCATTTTTTTTTTAACTTTTTATTCAGATATACAGTAATTTCAAACTTCCAGGAAAGTTGCAAAAGATCGTACTGAAAATACTCACATGCCATTTATTCGGATGTGCTTCTTCACATTCCAACTCTGTTTCCTGTATCACTTGTGTACTCTGAATGTACGTGAGAAAAACAATAAAACCCAGAATATTTTTTCCTTTCCAAATTATTGAAGAATAAGCTTCATACATTTTTGGTCTTTTCTCCTAAGTATGTATTTTCTGAGTCTACAAATATCCTCTTCTATAATTACAGTACAGTAATCGATTTTCTAAATTTAACTTTGACGCACGAATTTCACCTTTCAATGAGCCCAATACTCTTATTTGTAGCATTTTCTGCCTTAGGTGCAGGATCTAGTATAGGGTGAGGTACTACAATTAGCTGTTTTGTTTGAGAATAATTTTAATTGTGCCAGATTTTATTTATTTATTTACAGCTTTAAGCGTCTGTAGCTTCCTAGGACCAAGTAACAAATCAGCCTCAGGAATGGTTGTGGTGGAGGAACCATATCCCATATGGTATATTAAAAATCTTCATTTAAATTAGACTTCTGACGGATCTTTCATTATTAGTTTATATTTTGTACTTTGTAATGATAATTAGGATATAGTCATACAAATTAAAACTAGTTCTTAGCCACTATGTCTATTAATTACATTATATACATAAGTGAATTAGACTTTTGGGGGTCATAGTTGGAATTCTAACAATAGTCTAATGATTTTAATCTAATTTTAATTTTAAAAGAGACTTCTATTTTTTGGTACCAGTTAATCTATTGCAAGATTACTGGAGAAGTAGGAAACTCCAAGTAGGAAAATGAGATACTGTTGGTTTTTAAGAGGAATGATTGATGCTGACAAAGATGGAATAAAAATTTTAAATAAATAATCTGGTTGCTGTTTAAAAGGCAAGCTGTTGATTTTATCACTCCCCCTTGCCAAGACACACATTGATGCCTGTTAAATTTGACGTTTTTACTCTGATAGTCTATGGCAGCTTTAAAGTGTCTGTAGCTTCCTAGGACCTAGTAACAAATCAATCCTAGGAAGGGTTGTGAAATCGTATCTACCCAGCCCTCTTTTCATTCCTGGGGGTCTCTCTCCAGTGGCAAGCCAGTAGCTCATCTGCACTGAAGAAGTTGTGACTCTAACAGTCTTCTTACGGTTAATGGCAGCCTGTCAATTTTCTGCACCTCTCTTTCCCCCTTTAATGGGAATCTAGTGCTAAAAGGTAGCAAAACCCAACAGTCCTCTAATTATTGTATAAACTCTGTCTACTGAAAAGGAAGATGCTTCTCTGCCTCCACCAAATTTCATTTGAGAGCCACTATTGAGAGCCAGTGGTCTCTGATGATAATGTTTCATAATTATTCATATTTAAGAGGGTTTTCACAAAGGGGTAAACTTTCAAAAAGAACTTGAGTCATGGTCTTTGAAAGAACATATTTGTTTAGTAATGACAATAATATTAACTGTTCTCTGTTCTTTCCCTACCATAATCTCGATATTCACTTCTTTACATCTTGCATTTCTTTGACTTTTTAATGTACTTAGGCTTTGAATGTACAGTATCCAATGAACCGGAGACTTACGTTGATGATCTAATTATGTATTCCTATGGATTACAAATACCAATGACTGATGTCCCAAATAGAGGCTCCAACAGTGTCTAAAGTAAACTGCAAAATATTGACACTTTCTCTTACCTTGAGAATGTAATTATTTAATCCCCATGTACGAAGGACATCTTTGTAGATTTCCACCTCCACCCCTATCCTCAGCTCCCTAAGACCCAGAGGTTAAACACTATAATGCCTATTTCTGTGGTTGATATTCTGATTTCCAGAATGCGCTTGTCACATGAACCTTTCAGTGTGATATGTATTACTTTTTTAAAGACTTAAACTCCACTTTGTTTTTGTTTTTGCTTTTTTAGATAAGAGTCTCTTGCTGTCATCATAGCTCACAGCAACCTCAAACTCTTGGGCTGAAGTGATCTTCTTGCCTCAGCCTCCTGAGCAGCTGGGACTACAGGTGCCCACATGATGCCCTGCTAATTTTTCTATCATCTATGGTTTTTTTTTTTTTTTTTTTTTTTAGTAGAGATAGGATCTCATTCTTGCTTAGGCTGATCTTGAACTCCTGAGCTCAAGCCATCCACCTGCCTCATTTTTACTTAGGTGAGGAAAGTAGGATATGGGGTTCCTCTAGTTATGATGATGAGCCTGCAACAAGATGATTTTTTTAAAGGGAATAGTTTAGGCTTGGTAAGTTTCAGGGAGGAACCCACATCTATAGTCTCTTCCTTCAGTGGTTAGTGACAGATAGGTGTCACTCCTACCAAGGGGTTGCAGGGCCTCCTATCTGTTTATCTCTCATACTCCACAGAGATGATTTATTTGTAATTTACCTCACTTTGGAGCTTCTACTGCCAGGGCCACTAAATTATTTTCCGTAGCCAATTGTATTATGTACATTTTACCCCAAAGCCCAGCCACTTCTTTTGCGCCATGAGGAATTGAGACCGTTGGCTTTTTAAAATTTTTTTATTTTTTCACTCATCATTTATTTACAAATACACATTATAACTTTTATATACACTGCACATTTACATGGTAGAAAAGTACAAAACTATATATTTAAATGAATTTATATTTAACTTGCCATGTTTGAAAATATAAAATTGCATCAGAAAAAAGTATTATGAAAAGCAAGAAACTTGAACTGATAAAGCTTTGATAGAACTTTTAGTGACACATTGGTTGAAAAAGAACTAATTTAAAAGGTACAGCTGAGTCGCTTAAAGGAAACACCTAACAAAAGCATGAATATGTAGCCTTCCTCTTCCGTTAAGTCTCCTGACACCCACTTCACCCCATTTCTTTGGATCTGTAACATCTTAAAAGTACATGACTAGAATTCTAACATTGCTATCATCACCTGTCTCACAAATGTCTTCATCTTAACAAGAGAACTGGGGTAGGAGTTTCCTTAAAGATGTGTATCCTCTGTACCTTGTATTTGAGTCAGAGTTATAATGCCTTTTGGTCAGTCAAGGTTCCTTGTAAACAAAACCCGAGGGATCATATATGTACAGATCAGGCAGCAGAGAATCCAATAAATAAACATGACAGAAACTGACATGCAAGTTTGTTAAAAGTAGAAAAGAGTCTAACAACAGTGAAATGAAGGGAGACCGATGAGGGAGTGAATTGTCAGGAATGGACTTAAATGGTTTACAAGGAAGAAAAAAAAAAGCTTTTACTTTACAAGCAAGAGACCTCACAATAAATAACAACTGCTCTTCCTTTCACGAATAAATTTCTTCAAAAACAAGGTGTACAGTCAACCAGATATTTTATGTATAAATTATAAAACATGACACAGTATAAATAAATGTCTACAAGTCTCAACTATGGGCCTCATCCAGTAGACCTCACAATGATTGCCTCTCCATGTCCAATGAGTAAGAAGGTGGCCTGGGAGAGAGCGTTAGGACAAAGGTCCCTTAATGTATAGTTTTCCCCCCAAATAAATAAGCATACACTTATTTACAGTATGGACAATATATTTTTCTATTTTTTTCCTTTTCTTTCTTTTTTTCCTTATTTTTCCCCCCAAAGGCTATGCCAACACTGAACACTTGTGGAGGGTTTACCACTCTAGAATAGAAGATATAGGAAAGCTGTAGTCCTGGTCTTCATCTTCCTCCTCTTCCTCAGTGTCTTCCGAAATGGCTAGATGGGGGAATACAGGGGAGCTGTTGTTTAAATACGGACAACAACAGCGCAGAAGCAGAGCTCAGTGTATGTTTTCAAAGCCCTCTGATACAGCCATATTACAGCGTTGCATTTTTATGTGACTTGCAGTGAGATGCTTTTTTTTGTTTGTTTGCATCTGCTGTTATGCAATAAGTTTTAAAAAAAGTTTTTAAAAACATAATCTATGAAGTCAAAAATTGCAGAAAGTTCTGAAGAATCAATGGCTCAGGTTTTACGGGCAGATTCCTGAAATTAGATAAAAAGCGCTCTTGTGTTCTAGGTATAACTGCTTTGAGTCCTTAATTCAGAGTTAGTAGAGGCAACTGCAAACAGCAGCAGCCCATGTGTGATGATAGAAAGCTATCTTTGGAAAAAAAACAAAAAAACCTTTGGAAGCTGTTAGTTTAGATTCAAGTGTTAATAAAGCAAACAGCAAAGCGTACTACCAAAGCAAAAGAGTTAGGGGCAAACAACTGGAAACAGGTTTTTAGAGGCAACCCCGTTGATAATCACTGGATAAGGCCTACAAAGCCAGGAAACATTGCAGAGACTTTTTCGTGGATCACTGAATTGCTGAGTGAAATTTAGCAGCTACCTAACTTAAAACAGAAATGGCTTCACGTGGGGAGGTCTGTGTGCTTTTTAAGTGTACATTCCCTGGGGCTTGCCTGGGAAAGCTTTAAATTGCAGCAAGGTTAAAAATCGCACTTACAGTTGCAAGATCCGGAGTGCTTTACTTCCAGCAGCACACCTGAGGCGCAGGCAGCTTCTTTCATGGCACACTCACTGGCGTAAGTGGCATTGTCACTGGCACAGACAGGCTCATCGGATTTACTGTCAGGGCAGAGCTCATCGCAGAGGGAACACCGGCCTCTCCCAACCTTGAAATCCCATAAACATTTTTTTCCACCAGTGCACTGGATATCTTCACAGGACTTTGCTTCTAGGATATAATACATCTGTGATGAGTAAACTAATTTCCCCATTTCTCCCTTCTTCCCTTCTTTGGTCCCCTACCAATAAATATAAACATACTTAATATCTTATGGCTTACAAATGGGGGGTGGTGAAAAATGCTATGCAAAAATGCTTGATGATCAAGCTGAAACTCTCATGCACACACAAGCCCCTCCCCCAGTTCCCTGCACATTACAGTAGTGCATGAAAACAGTCATTTGTATAATGGGATTTTACAGCATCCTTGAGTTAAATATGTATCTTGTTATTTCCCACAAGTGGGATCTTTTAAAAGAGAAAGAGTTCCATCAATTACTGGAATCTGATAACAGATTTTAGGAACTGTTAAGTAATTATTTTTCGCTTCCAGCAAGTCTGGCACTTAAAAAAATGTGTAAAATTTAGTGAGTTCTAAGTTTTCTAAGATGGAATACAGTTTCTTGCTTATTGCTGGCATTTGAATATATATGTCAACACTTCTGTAGACAATAGTTTCCATGAGGAATGCTGTGGTCACAACAGTTTACCCAAACTGAAGAGTATTTCTCCCTGGGGTAAAACTGTGTTTGGTGAGGTCTTGAGCTTTATTTATTGATTAGCCCCACAGTTTTCCCACTAGAACTAGCCTGTTTTCTCTTTTTCTTTCCTCAATCCAGAATACCTACTGATACACTTTCCCTCATAGGCTAATCCGATAGATCTGCCCAGCAGGCAGGTGGCCTTTCTCAGGTGGCAGGCACTGGAGTAGGTCACTCCGTCATTCCCACAAAGGTATTGCTCAGAGGAAGTGGGCTCTGGGCAAATCCGATTACACGTCACGCAGTAAGCATTATTGGTCTGGTCCACCACACATGTGGAGCTGCCTGGACAGAAAACATCTCGACAAGTCTCTGAAACAAAGAGAAAGCACACATAAATAGGTAGGTCTGGTGCAAAAATACTCCCTGTGTTAGGGAGTGAGCATTTGATATTATCAAGGAAATCACAAAGATGAAGCCTCTGGCTTTCAAAAGGCACTCTGGAAACCTTGTGATTTTCAAGAGAATTTCTGAAGGTTGGTCCTTCAGTGTTCTTAAGGAATCTTTAGAAATTAGAAAAGGGCTCCTTTATTTGGTATAATTACTGTTACTAGGGTAGTCCTTTTAGGCTCTAACTGTGGGTTACATCATCCCCCAGGGGGCTTCTAGGAAGTCTACTTCAGGTACAAAGCTGGAGGAGGGAAGCCAGGTCATGCTCAGAAGGGGAGGACTTACTTTTACATCTGCCTTGGTACTGGACTTCCAGCTCTGGCTGTTCTTTACATCTGGCCTTGAGCAGTGCACATTCATTACGGTAGGTTTTCCCATCCAGCCCACAGACGGGGCCCTTCCAAGTGATGTTGGAACAATCTGGAGCACAGACGCAGCGGGGTTTGTTCTTCTTGTTCATTCGGCACTTTTTCCCCGGCCCACAGTCCACGTTCTCACACGTTTCTAGGAGTTGGAAAGAGTTATGGATTAAAACCAGGGCCAGGCAGTCTGCAGGTCAGGAGAGCTGCAGTGGCCGTGTGCAATCATGTAGTCCTGGGTTGGTGCTAAAGAAGCCCTGGCTCTCTCCTAGAAGACTGGGAGGGGATAAAAGGGGACTGTGGGCTAGGAAGAGACTGCGGGTGGTGCCCCATACCCGAGTCTCTCTCATCAATGACCTCAAGTTTGCTGGCTTCACCACCACACTTGGTTAAGAAGTCCAGGGTAGTTTGCCCAGAGCCTGTAAAAGGCAAAATTTAAACCAGAATGGCTTCCCAGGGTTGGGGAGGAGAAAGCTTACCAACAAAGCTCTCCTAGTCCCAACCCCCAGCCAGGCAGTGGGGCAGCTGAGAGCAAGACGCCCTCTATTGAGGGCCTGCAAGTAGGGGGAGAAAGAGTCCTACCTTTGCAGGGGATGCAGTTGGGGGCGCCCCCGTTGAAAATCATCCACTTGAAGAGTGTGTTATCGTTCACATCCTCTTCAGTCCAAGAGGTGCTCAGGCGGCCAGTGCTACAGCACTCCTCCTTGCTCAGTTCTGTCTTGTACAGGACCTGGCAGCGACCGTTCTTTGCTTGTCGGAGCCAGCAATTCCCAGCTGGGAAGACACAAGGGTAGGGAAGTGGATGAGTGAGTGTTGGTAGGGCAAGGGGTTGGAGACCCAGGGTGAATGGGAAAGGAGCAAGGCAGAGGGGGAGAGAGTGACAAGGGAGAAAAGTAGAAAATAAATGGAAAGCGGTGGGAGGGTGGAAAGTGGCGGTGGGGGGGGGGCCCTAATCACTGAGCCGGGAGGTGGGTGAAGGGGAGGGAGGGAGAAAGGGAGAAGGCAGTGGCCCCAGCCATATCAATGTCAGTTACCAGTGACCCAGACACAACACGTGCAGCTTGCATTGACTTTTACTAGACTGTTTACTTTTATTCGTCCCATTTCATAACCTGCAGCGACTCGAAGAGCAGATTAAAGAACCTGACAAAAACAGGATGCGACGGATGTTTTTACATGCTGGTTTCATGTAGGCGGTAGGGGAATTATTTGTGACAGGGGTTAAGAAAGTAGGAGAATGGGAGGGGGAGAAAAAAGGAGAAAGAGACCGACAGACTGAGAGACACACACGCAGGAACAGATCAAGCAAAAGGCACTTGTGAAAAATGAAAGCAAAAAAAGCAATCCGGCCCTGCCCGGAGCTACCCCGCGCAGCCTCGAGGCGCAGCCCGCCCGCCCGACGGGCGGTTTTGCAATCCGCCAGACCCGGAGCACGCCCGCGGCCACCACGATCTTTCGAAATCTCCGAGGGCTGCTTTCCCTGGCGCCCACGTCCCGGACGCCCAGGCAGCGCCTCTCCCCAAAGGCGGGCAACCCAGAGGGAGGCGGCGCAGACTGTGAGGGGCAGTGCCGGGGAGGGCAGTTTACAACACATTTAAAATGTTAACGCTAAAGTAGGGAAAGTAACACGTTCAAGAGGAGAAGCTCCTTAGCATTTCTCGGCTATGCATACGTCGATTTCACACCTACCAAGAAATCTTTGGAAGTAATTCCCCCCCCCCTTCTTCCCTTTTCATATGCGGATTTGGGTCAGAGAAGACTTCTCATGAATCACTAACATGACTTTAATAATAATCGGACCTCAAGCTGCTTTTATTATTTTCAAAATTCTGCCCTAAACGACTTGAAATTAATCTAATTTTAAAAAGGTAAACTTCAGAAATTTGCTCTTACGCCCTCTCAGAATTTACATCAGTTACTGGGCTGCTCACTGTTTTACAGAAAGTTAACAGAGGAACGAAGCAAAGGGGGCGGGCGGGGGGAACTGTGAGTAACTCCAAACACTTCGGTGGTAATAATTTAGTTTCTTTTCTTTTTTTTTTTTTTTTTTGCGGGGTTGGAGGAGGGGGCTGGAAGAAGCATCCACTAGGCACAAAGCTACTTCCCTCTAAAATTTTCAGCACCCACATTTCCAAGTTTGGGCAAAGTTTCTGAAACCACGTTCCCCAGCCACCGAAGAAAATTCAGTATCTTTCCCCCACCCTACCCTCCAGGTCATTTTTTTCAAGTAACCGAAAGATGTGGGAGGGAGAGAGGTTAGACTGCAAATGGGTCGACTGAAATCTGCAGGCTACTGATACTTGTCCCGTTCTTCAGAGCCAAACAAGGGAGATAACATCTAAAGTCATCATGGCCAGAACTTGGAGCATCTAACCCTAACTACTGAGAGACTCCAGCTTACTCGCTTTCCTTTTAAAGGATAACCGAGCTCCCAACTCAGCTCCCAGTGCTAAAGTGTCACTGCCTTCAGTCTTCCCACTGCTCTCCATCCCGGAGTCGCTAAGTTGGTCCAACATCTTCCCAGAGCAAGGTTGCTTAGAACAGACCAAGCGGAGAGCACAGAGAAGTAGAACCCCCTGCCCTCAGCCGAGGCTCCCCAGCGCATCCCCCCTCGCTTACCCTGGGCGCTGCGGTCCTCCATAAACTGGCAGAGCAGCAGCAGCAGGAGGCAAAGCCCGCCGGGCTGGTGCTTCGCGCGGACCATCCTGGGGGCAGGCGCGGGGCGAGGAGCGCGGCGGCGGCGGGTGGCTCGGGCGAGCGGCGCGCGTCGCAGAGGCCAGCGGCGGAGGGCGCAGCGATCCCGGCGCAGCCCCGCGCTCGCCGCCGGCCGCCCGCGCGATTCAATGGACGTCAGAAGCCGGGCGCAGCCGCGCTTTAAATCTAGACGGGGGTCTCCGCGGTTTGCGGTGGGCGGTCTCCCAGTGTGTGGGGCTGTGGGAGGGCGGCCGCGAGCGAGGGTGTGCGCGACTCCTTGGGGGTGGGGAGCTTTTAAAAGTTCAGTGTGAATCAGGTGACATTTCCCACCTTCTGGAAACCCTTTCCAATTATCTGTCGGAGGTGCCCGAAATCAAAGCGGCAGGAGGGGAATCGCCGAGTTCTTATTTGCGTAGGAGCAAGAGGGAGGGGGAAGGCGACCGGGGCGGGGGGTGGGGGCGACGCTTCGGGGGTGGGGAGTGGGGAAGAACACCCACTTCTAGTCCTGCACGCCGCCGCTCGCAGCAGCGCCGGCGCGCCCGGGGTGGCTGGTGTGTGTGTGTGTGTGTGTGTGTGTGTGTGTGTGTGTGTGTGCGCGCGGGGGGGGGGCGCTGGAGGCGGCGGCGGGAGGAGCGGGGGGAACCCGGGAGTTTGTCTCGGTACTGTCGTTGCTCCTCTCCAGCAAGACTTTGCAAAACGTCCGGAGAGCCCCGAGCTGCTGAAATATCCCGCCCCGGGTCGGATTGGAACGCGCCCGCCTCGCGGCGATTTCGGGCCCCGGCAGCCTGGGCGCGGGACCCGCGAGGTTTTGTGTCTGGGTCTGTGCGTGCCTCACTTCGCGGCCGCCCCCAGCCCTGAATTGTTGCTAGGAACCCCGGCCCGGCACCTTCCACCCCGGCGGAGCGGTGCGGAGACTCGGCTCGTCGTCTGGACTAGTCACAAGCAAACAAAAATGTTTAACACCTCCAGCCCGGCCTCCCCCCGGCACAGTCTCGCCCTCTCCCTTTCTTTTCTCCCCTTTCACTCCGCGGCGTCTGGAGTCGGAGCCCGGAGCGGGGGCGCCGATGTAGGCGGTCTGCCCCCCTTCCCCGGCTCGGCTCGGAGACTCCCCAGTTTCTGTCCTGTGTGTGTGTCTCAGTCTGTTCCTCTCAGTCTCCTCGGCCTCTCTCTCTCTTCCTCCCTCCCTCCCTCTTTCCTCCCTCCCTCCCTCTCTCCCTCTCTCCCTCCTCTCTTCGCGGAATAAAAAAGATTGCAACATCGATAATGAACTTCTGTAGCCTCAGTTTATTAAGTACAGTGCCTGGCATTCTTCGCTGAAAGTTGGCGGGTCTCTCATTTATAACATTTTTGGCACCGCTGAATGAAACTGAGGAGGCGATATTTCCTTTTATATAAAACGATTACTTCACGGAAAATGCTATACTGTTTATTCCAAAGCTGCCTTTTTAATTTCTATTCTTTTCGCTTCTGAAGCCCGAAGGACAACAGACAGAGAAGTATGCAGACAAAATTCTTGGACATTCGCAGGTCACCGGGATTTGTTCGCCTACGGATTTCAAATCCGCCCTTCTTTGCCCCCTCTCAACCCCTCTCCTCCGCCAGACCCTCCCCCAGTCCTCCTCTCGCCCTCCCACCCCCACCTTCCATCAACCCCCTCCCACCCCCTCCACAACTGCAAATAACTCAGTGATAACAGATTTTTTTCCACCAACTGCAGGAGATAGTGCTAATCTTTTAATAAAAGATCCCATTACAATGGGATCTGTCTGGACAGACTATAATAGATCCCGAAATACAGCCGTGCTAATATTAGAAGACAGTTGTTTGGGTGCCTCTCAGACGGGCCCAAGCCCCCCTTTGAAAGTGGGCATGAATCACAAAGCCCCGCGGCCGCCGCACCTGCACCGCGCGCATTCGGTGCAGCAGGCTGGTAAAAACGAGTGACCTCGCCGCCGCTTTTCCCTTTATAATTACCGTCGTGAGGACGGGAGGGGAGGGGCGCGGGCGGCCTGGGGGAGGCTGGCTTTTTGCTCACTTCAGACGGCTCTGGGGGCTTCACATCCTTCTTAATCTTTCCAGATTCATTTTGTCTCTGTCTCTGTTTCTTTCTGTCTGTCTCTCTCCCTTTCTCTCTGTCTCTCCTGTCCTCCCACCTCTTCCCTCGTTTCTCTTTCCCTCCCTTTGCCCCGACTCTACCCATACTCTCCCTCCCTTTTCTCCCTCCCCTCTTTTCTTTTCCAGGCTCCTTTTCTCTCTTCCCTCCAATGCATTAATGTAGAGTTGTTTAGTGCCCTCTAATGGCAGACGACATTAACAATTAATCGCAAACTGTCCCCTTTGCAGGAGCCGCCACTCAATGGCACAGCTCCAGAGTTGAATTTATTTTTTCTTTATTCAGAGAGATAGATATAGGGCTTATACAGCGATGTGCTGGAAAGAAAGTTTGTTTTCTCCCCTTCAAGGCCTTCCCCCCCCGAAAAACCTAGTTAAGTTTAGGGGAGAGTTAATGACTACTGTTATTTGCCTTTTAAAAATTTCTGTACCAATCTGTCTTTTAATGGCAGCAAGAGATGCAGCTTCTGTTTTAGTTAGGTTTGTCAAGCCGTATATTCAGCGTTGGAAACTGAATTAAACATTCTATAAGCGCATAAAAGATGGTAGATGGCTGGATCTTATGGCAGGATCTTATCACATCTTAATGCTACCAATGGCCATTAAAACATTTGTTCAGATCCAAACATAATTACACGATTTTATATTTGTCCCCAGCTTAAATACATTTATTGGTCCTGAATTGGCCAGTAGCCTCCGGAAGCTGGGTCTTTTCCTTAGACCTGCCCCCATAGGGACCATACAAAATGTTTACATTTTACTCATGCCCAGTTGTATATTAAGTCATCTTGCCTAGAGAAGTAGAGAGTCACTTTTTAATCCACGGTTTATTTTCTCAATACCTTGGGGAAGATTGTTTTAAAGTCCATAATGTCCTCATACTTTTTTATAACCCTATAGCAATGGAAATAGTGATGTAACTTGCATGCTATTACTAGATTCAAATTTTGTTTATGCATGCACATACAATACGTTGATGTAAAAAGGTCCTACAGGAATATACAAATATAATTTTGGGGGGGAGGGTCTGTATGGCTAACTGAAAATTATAATAAGCAATTTGGAGGGTTAATAAAAGATTGATTTGGGCATTTGAGCAAAAATTCTTGGTTGATCCAGATAGTTACTTTAGTTTATATATTTAAAAACAACTGGTACCAAAAAAACTTCATAAACTAATTGAATCCAAGATGTATCCACACAGTTCCAGTATGATTAAGTAAAAAGTAAAAACTCTATTTTATTTTTTGTTTATGTAATGCTAAATGCTCAGACCAATCATTTGAATAAATTGTGTTCGTTGACCTGTTGTTTTGACATCATGTAATTGCCTTGGTTAGGCCAAAGCAGCTCTTGTTGTAAAAAATGTCACTGCTCAGAGGACGCCTCCAGTACCAGAGGCAGACCTAACATAGGATTACTTCTCACCCTGGAGAAGGTGGCCCAGCAGGTCAGGGTTGAGGTCACTGGCAAACACACTGTGGAGAACACAAGTGCTGTGTTGCTGTTGCTTTTGCCCTTGTGAATAAGCAGCTTGGTATTTGTTTAGTGATACAACCTCATCCTGTTTTTCAGCTGCACCTTGGATAGTATTGATCTGTTTGGGAGAATGTCTGCTCTGAATCTGCACAGACCAGTCACCAGGACTCTTGTCATCCTAGGTTACTTTCTGGCTGTAACTGAGGAAATGAGACACAGTTCAATACTGGTTCCATATGGGCCTTCTGTGGGCATCAGCAAGAGATCCATTCAATTTCTGTGGTATGAATGGTACCACACCTGTTCAGTGACATCACAGGAAAACAGCTGCTATTTCTTTTACTGTTTTATCTCCTGTAAATGTTCAATATTGGGTTTGCAGATATCCAAATGTCAAGGGGACATTTTAAAATAAAAATGCCGTCTTTCATTTTTGTTGTATGCTCCAAGTTTGACTTCTTATTTTTTTCCTATCTGCTCTGCCAAAAAAGTAAATGTAAATTATGAGAAACACAATAGGACCACTTTGTAACTGAATTTCTGGGCAGCACACAAAAGGACTACTGTTCTTTGATTGTTTTTTTGTCAGCTTCAGAAGCTATCTTCCTTCTGAAGTTTATAAATTTAAAGTATTAGAGTTTAGCAAATGGTTCAGCCTACCTCCCAAGATAGAGATTTAAACTCATATGAAATTGTTGTTTGAGACCACAACTGACCTGGTTAAATTTCAGTCCCTAAAAGGAGACTAAGACGGAAGTGGGATGAGATTAGACATGGAAAATTTGAAAGTTATGAATCAAACAGCTTTTATTTTTTTGCCCTAAAATTAAATGTCAAGTTTTGTGAAGCTAGGTGTTTTGTAAAATTAAAATTTTCAAACACAAATTATGAGTCTTGATTAAACAACAGAATTTAAGCATTTGAGGACTAAGCAGAAATGATTTTCAAATCAGGTTTGGTTCTTCTAGGTTAAAAAAAAAGGTATTTCATGCATCATGGTCTTTGGCATGGTGTAACTTCATAGGCTAGCAAGGATTTGAGTGGGGAAGGGCAGGAAGCTCTTTACTGGCTAAATTGTTGCAGAACTAAAAAGTTAAGAAATGTTAAGTACATAAAAGCCATATTTATCTAGGATGTCCAAACCAGTAGTTGATGAAGTTTTATTAAAAACTGTTAGAAAATACATTTCTAAATATAGTACTGAAAAAACAATCAGCCGATTACTTGAACTTTTTTTCTCTTTAGTGTTGCTTTGGGGTTACGTGGAGCCAATCAATCATGGGCAGCCCTTTCTTTTTGATACTACTTCTTTCTGTGTAACATTTTTATTGCCTATTTTCTCCCCCAATTTTAGAAATATTTTGGGTTTCCAGAAGTCAGATAAGATATGTGGCACATAGTCAAACTAGCCATATCAACATATTCAAGTTCAACATAATTAAGTCATTAAAATAAACCTTGCTAAAGAATTCAAATTATGCCTCGGGATAGGAATGTTATATTGGATTAATAGAAAGTTCTAAAGTGTCTTAGGTCACTTTGACAATATAAATGATTCATATATTTGGGTATAACTGAGAATATCAGCGTGTGACCTCTACCACTTTTAACCGTGATTCCATTTACACTTTCTACTGCATAGAAAGTGTGAGCAGGGCAAGCCAGGATTTACTGTTCTGTTTCCCCCACTTCATGTTAGAAACAACATGTCAATCAAATAAGAGCAACCTTTCTGGATTCTTCACTGGGTGAAGATGAGTGATATGCTGTAGTTACTTTTGTATGTTTTGGTTTCTGCTACCTCATTTTAGCTTTTCATGGAGTATTAGTGGTCTGAATACTTAACAATTGGTTCTTTTCTAAGCATTTGCCTAGTCCATAGTGACATCTATAGTTGATACAATTGCTGTTTGATCCTTCATCTTATTGTTATCCTCATTTTTTTAATTCAACATGAATCTTGTCTCATTTCTGATGTGCTGTTCACCTAAAAAGTGAAGGATCATGTTCATTTTGTTGAAAATTCATAAGACAGTTAGATATGACTTTGGCCATTCTATTGGGTTATCTTGTAGCTTTTTCACTTAGTCCTAGAAGCATCTTTGAAGCAGAAAGTGAGCCTTACCAGACACTGAATCTGCTGGTACCTTGATCTTGGACTTCCTAGCCTCCAAAACTGTTAGCAATAAATTTCTGCTGTTTATAGATTATCCAGTTTAAGGTATTTTGCTATAGCAGCAGAATGGACTAAGACAGTCATCATTCCTCAAAGGGGAATTTAGTCTCAATCCATTTTGCATTTTCTTTTGTACCTTTGTAAATTCAAATGGCCCCATAGTGAGAATCTATTTCTGGACTCTGTGTTTTGTTTCACTGATCTATTTGTTGATCTTTTGCTAGTACCACACTATCTTGACTACTGTAACTTTGTAGTAAATAATAAAGGGAGGTAGTGTAATTCCTACCTTTTTCTTCTTTTCAAGATCACTTTGGATATTCTAGTTATATTTTCATATAACTTTTAGAATATGCTTGTTGATTTCTACAAATAGAAAGCTTGATGAGATTAAGATTGAGCTAGATCATTTTGGGGGAGAATTGATATTCTAACAAAATCGAGTCTTCAAAAACCATGGACATGGTATGTCCTTACATTTACTTAGATTTTTAAAAAATTTCTCTCAACTATGGCTTATGGATCCATTTTGTATTTTGGCTGTCATTGAAAATCAAGTTGAAGTAGGATATTATATGTTTTTACTTCTGTATTTCAAAGGAACTCAATGGTTATAAAGATTTCCCAGTGCCGGCTGACACTTTTCTTTATACTTCCCAAGGCTTGATTGTCCCTAGTCAAAAAAGAGTATATTGAGCTTACTTTCTAGAAGTAGTGTGCTAACTCATTAAACATTTTTGCATGTATTCTTTTGGTGTTTCTTTTATACTATAGAATAAATGAAAATTAAAAACAATTCTCTGTTGGTTAGTCTCTTGTTGAATATTGTTTCATCATTTACATGTAAATAGACTCCTACTCTAAACAATCCATATTGTGCTTCAGTTTGGAGATATGGAAATAGGCACTTTCCATTATGCCAACGTTTGGGTGGCAATTACTTTCTTCCTTTATTCTTTATTGGAGACTGATGGCATCTTTTCAGTTGTCCTTGTTTCCCCTGATTCATCCATGTTTCCTGTGCTTTCCTTTCCCCTTATCTTTCATTCTCCATCCACCAACAGGATTAGTGCTACAGCCTCAACTAGAACCCTTTGCAGTACGTATTGGCTTATTTTTTTTCATGTAAATGTCACATTCAAAAGTAAACAATACTTTGTATTGTTTATCCAACAGTACCATTAAATATTTAACAATGAGGTGAGGTCAAATGCTGATGACACAACATGTGGAAATACGGGACAGATGATGCATTAAGTGTTGAAATAATTTATTTCAACACATTGTGAGCCTTGCTGTTTTTTAGACTAGAATAGAAACATACATATATACATGTATATATAATAAAAACTAATAGATAAATGACTTAGAGGCAGTCTTGGTCAACGTGTGCTTCATTTCCCATAAGAAATCACTCCTTATTGTTGTAAAATCATTAGTGTATGTAAAATTATGTTTCATTTATTTGGTTTTCCAGTACATTAGATAAATGATTCTTTTGAACTTGTCCCAGTGCAATTTTCTTGCAAATAAGGATATGAAAATCATCAACAGGAAACGTGTTAATGGCTCACATGCTGGGCAGATGGAAACATAGTGTGGAAGAACCATTTAGTTG
The DNA here is from genome assembly GCA_963575145.1 of Galago senegalensis. Lineage (NCBI taxonomy): Eukaryota > Metazoa > Chordata > Mammalia > Primates > Galagidae > Galago > Galago senegalensis. The sequence continues at coordinate 33,468 of CAUYTI010138295.1, forward strand.
AGATCATTTTGGCCCCAAGACTTCCAATTTTTGCTTTAGCAGAAAACATTGCTTTGGCCAGCCAGATGACACAACAATCACATTGTCAACATTTTCATTTTTGCCAGAACACCAGATTTCCTGAAGAAATCATGGCAGTGATTCTCAACTTTTTCTTATTCATAGTCCCTCTGAGAAGTTATTGAAAGATATTGACCATGTCTCCAGAATAGTACACAGACATGAACACATATACAGCCACAGAAACATTTGCATTCATTTTTAAGGAAGTAATGGGCAATTTCAAATCCGTGAATGAACCTCTTACTTTGTTTTTTAATACTAGCTGCCATGTCTTGAGTGCTTATTCCATGTTGGGCACATGTAACGTGTCATCTCTATTTTTTGCTAACTACCTTGCCTGGGAAGTATTATCACCATTTCCGAGACCCTTCCACAAAACGCAGGGTGGAGATGAGTCAGGAACAATTTATAGGCCAGCTTTTAAGAAGGCATTGTCATTTAGTCTTCCCAGGGAATACTTACTCTGTTCTTACTCCTCTTTTCTAAACAACTGAAGACATTTTTAAAGATAATATTTTCTACTGTTCACAAAAGCTTCAGGTGAAGGACATAAAATATGCAAGCAGAAAAAGATTAGGAGAAGAAAAATCTAGTTGTAACTTTTCTGAGATTTTAGGATAAAAGAGAAGGCAGGTGTCACATAAGCATCATGCAATAAATTGTGATGAGAAGGGTCAGGGAAAGTCTTCCTGATGAGGTGACGTTTATCAATAGCTGCAATCTTATTTTTGGGGAGAAGTTAGCCAGGAGAAGGTGATGCTTCTGGGGAGATGGTAGAAGAGTATGTGTGAAGTAGGAAAGAAACCATTTGAGGAACCAAAATAAGTTTAGTAGCAACTAAAACATAGTTTGAGAAGAGTAGGAATTGATAAGAATGGAGAAGTTGATGGTCCAGATATAAACTTTTATAAAAATCTTGGGTTTATTCCATATCCAGAGTTAATATATATACATAGGGGTTTATTCCCTATCCAGAGTTAATATATACATTTCCCTTTCCTAATAATCTTGGGTTTATTCCCTATCCAGAGTTAATATGTACATTTCCATTTCCTCTTGAAAATACTCTCCCCCTTGAACTGTGGAGACAGATGCAAAGGCACTAACACTGGTGGAAGGGCTACCTGCAAGAGATGATTAAGAGATAGAATTGATGGGTTCTATTGTTTGATTGACTGTGAGGGGTGAGGGAAAAGGAGGAGACAAGGATGAGCCTTGGGTTTACGGTGTGAGTAAGTGAGCACATGGTAGTATCATTTCCTGATATAGGCAGTAATGGAGGAGTGGCAGGTTTCTGTTTGGGACTTGGATTCTAGGAGCCCGTGGAAGTTAAATTTCCAGGGTCACCTTTATAAATAAATATCCCCTGGGTAGCACAGGTCAGTGTTCCTTTCTGACACTGGAAACAGCCAGTTTTATGTAGATATGACAAATTACAACCAAAGACACACAGCACTTTGGGATGAATTAACTAAACGGATGGATGAGAATGGGTAGTCATCTCATGATCTAGTGCCCAAGAAAATATATATTCCTCCTTGCACTTTCTTAGCTAACTTTAAAGGATAGTGGCAACTCAAGCTATAAAACTATACAATAGGATGAAGGGGGCTCAAAAACTATCTCAGGATACACAAATGTTTGGCAGTCTTTATCTTTGTACACCAATCTCAGCCTCCAGAAAACCCCCTCAGATCCAATGGCTGGAGTGGGGATCAAGATAGTGGAAGATGAGAAATCTACCCCAGCTATATCTAACATTCATGTAATAAGCAATATTTATTGGGCATGTACAGTCTTTATAGAGTACAACTGAATACAATTTGCTATGAAAACCATTAGGTGAATATTTGATGGGGAATAGACATTTTTATGATTCTAAAGAAATCAGATGACTTTCTTGTTTCAAAAGGGAAATCATAATGATGTAGCAGAAAGAACAGGCTGTCATCACCCAAATCCAGCGGTCAACCTTTGTATTCCTATGGTCGGCCAACTGACCTTCATATTCTCAAGGTATGACCTGGTATGATGGAATGGAAAGAAATATTAATGATGTTAGCCATGATGAATTCTAGCCAAAAGTATGTAAATTGAATCTAATCAAGATGTTAGTTCTAACTTCCCAGTTATAGGAAAGTCTGGAAGTAGAAGAACTACATACACCACAGGGAAACAGTCAGGCAAATCCAGAAGGTGGATCATTCACAGAACAACTGATCTGATATCATCAATAATGCTATCCCTTCCTTCTTGAGAAACATTTCAAGATTTTCTATAGGATGGAGCAATTGGTCACAGTGAAGGTGGCCAGCCAGATAATGCATATTTGTATTAGCTCCCCTTTCCTTCTTTTCTCCTCCATCCCTCACTATTGTCCCCTGGATCACATTCTCCAATAAAGAGCTTACACTTTACCTAAGCCTTCTTTCAGGCTTTGCTTTCTGGGAAATCCACACTAAGGGGAAGCGAAGTGTTGTTGACAGGTTTAAGGAACCAAAGAGGCCTCAAAGTTATTTAGTATTTTCTATACAACATAGACTTTCTGGCTCAATTAGGACAAGGATTACATGTGTATACTTCTTAAGATTATGGGGTAGGAATGACAAATAGATAAATTTGATCTAATGAGAGCAGAAAAGGATTCTGAAGCTATAATCAATTAGCAATATTGATAGTGGGTACCATGTGGAGGTACCTCCCCCCCATGTTTGTTATCCCTAGACTAAGAAATGAAAGTGGTCAAGGGAAGGATAGGAGGTAATTACATACACTAATGAGAAAAAAAGAGGTCTTCATTTTCAGGTTATTTAAAAAGATCACTTTTAGAAGCCCTGGGCATTCCCTTGCAGTTCCTTGGACCTCATCATCTACATCCTCCTTCTTGTCTCTGCAACTTCACCAGCCTCCCAATGTGCGCCCACCTTGGAAACTTCACATTTGGTGCTCCTTTTACTTAAAAGCTTTTCCTTTAGATGTATGGGTGGTTTGTTTCCTCACTTCTTTCAGGTTTCTGCTCAAATATTAGTGGAGAATATGTGTACATACAAATAGACATAATATATAACAAAAATCTATGAGAAATATAGGAGTATTTGTCAATGGGGCTGTTTGGCCGAAACCGAGTTTCTACTGAAAAGGCAGAATATTTATTTCCCTCTGTTTACATGTTTTTAAAGTAAGATGTTGGTTGAATGGCATTTCAAATGATGTCGACAAATAAGGTTAGTTTTTTGCTCATTTTTCTTCTTTCTCAAAGACTCATTCTCAAAAAGTACCATTATGGACTTACAGATAATCATAGATTTTCCGTCAGCTACAAGCATTGTTCTTTTATGGGCTAAGTCATAATGTTGGCCAGTGGAAGTTTTTTCAAGATAGCCTCTGCATCCTTTTTACTCAATTCTGTTAATTTTGGCTTTCTGACACGAATTGTCCTAGACTGACCTTATATATTTACTGTACCAGGCCTGGAATCAGCCTTTCTCCAAGAAGTCCTGATTTTTTTTCAATGATGGTAGCAAAGGTCAAAATGTGCATGCCAGGTCTTCTCCTTGCCGCTAGAGTGACAAAGCTTCAACAACATGTTAATGACCATAACTAGGAAAAATATATTTTAAATATCATAAATTTATACTGATATTTCCAGTTCAGTTGAAATATATTTAAGAGATAGTTAACATGCCAAACAATTCACTCTTGAAGTGTACAATAGTGGTGTAGTGTGCTCACAAAGCTGTACCGCCATTACCATTAGCTAATTCAAAACATTTGTATTACTCAGAAAGAAACCCTGCATTCCTGTCGTTTCTTTCCCATTGTTGTTTCCCTGACTCCTGACAACTGCTCGCTCATTCTCCGTGCCCATGGCTTTGCTTTTTCTGGGCTTTTCATACAAATGGAATCATCTAAAATGTGACCTTTATTTTTTTCAGTTTTTGGCTGGGGTTTGAACCCGCCACCTCCAGCATATGGGGCCAGCGCCCTACTCTTTTGAGCCACAGGTGCCGCCCAAATGTGGCCTTTTGTATCCTTCTGACTTCTTTCACATAATATGTTTTCAAGGTTCATTCATGTTATTCCTTTTTTATGGATGAATAATATGCCATTGTATAGCTATCCTATGTTTTGTTTATCAAGTCATCAGTTGATGGATATTTTGACTATTTCTATTTTTTAGCTATTATAAATAATACTGCTATGAATATTTACATACATATTTGTGTGTGAGCATATGGAATTGTTGGGTCATATGATAACTATAGGTTTAACTTTTTGAGGAACTAAAAAGTTCCTTAGAGGCCAAGGCAGGTGGAATGCCTGAGCTCAGGAGTTCCAGACCAGCCTGAGCAAGAGCAAGAGCAAGATCCCATCTCTAAAAAAAAAGAATAGCCCGGTGGGCACCTGTAGTCCCAGCTACGGAGGCTAAGGCAAGAGGATTGCTTCAGCCCAAGAGTTTGAGGTTGCTGCGAGTTATAGCACCCAACACTCTACTGAGGGCAACAAAGTAAGACTCTGTCTCAAACACAAAAAGCAACAAACAAACAAAAACCAAATAGTACTTTGGAAACTGTACAGTTTTACATTCCCATACTAAACAATGTATGAGTGTTCAACTTTCTCCATACGCTGGATAACACTGATTATACTGGTTATTAGCTGTCTTTTTGATTGTAACCATCTGAATATATATAAAGTAGTATCTCATTGCTTTCCTTTTATTTTTGGATTTTTTTTTTTTTTGAGACAGAGCCTCAAGCCGTCCCCCTGGGTAGAGTGCTGTGACATTATAGCTCACAGCAACCTCCAACTCCTGGGCTCAAGCGAGTCTCCTGCCTCCGCCTCCCAAGTAGCTGGGACCACAGGCGCCCGCCACAACGCCCGGCTATTTTTTGGTTGCAGCCG
>CAUYTI010138296.1:0-14708 GCA_963575145.1 Galago senegalensis
CAACCAAAAAATGGCCAGGCGTTGTGGCGGGCACCTGTAGTCCCAGCTACTTGGGAGGTGGAGGCAGGAGACTCGCTTGAGCCCAGGAGTTGGAGGTTGCTGTGAGTGTGATGCCATGGCACTCTACCCAGGGGGATAGCTCGAGGCTCCGTCTCAAAAAAAAAAAAAAAGAGCAAGACCCCATCTCTATGAAAAATAGAAAAACAAAACAAAACAAAACAAAACAGATAAAAACTAGCCAGGCATTGTGGTACACACCTGTAGTCCCAGCTACTTGGGGCTGAGGCAAGAGGACTGCTTAAGTTCAAGAGTCTGAGATGCTGGGCGGCACCTGTGGCTCAAAGGAGTAGGGCGCTGGCCCCATATGCCAGAGGTGGCAGGTTCAAGCCCAGCCCTGGCCAAAAAAAAAAAAAAAGAGTCTGATATGCTGTGAGCTATGATGGCACTGTACCCAGGGCAACAGAGTGAGACTCTGTCTTTTTTTTTTTTTGTGACAGAGCCTCAAGCTGTCCCCCTGGGTAGAGTGCTGTGTCATCACAGCTCACAGCAACCTACAACTCCTGGGCTCAAGCGAGTTTCCTGCCTCAGCCTCCCAACTAGCTGGGACTACAGGCACCCACCACAATGCTCAGCTATTTTTTGGTTGCAGCCATCACTGTTGTTTGGCGGCACGGGCTGGATTCAAATCCGCCACCTTAGGTGTATGTGGCTGGCGCCTTAGCCACTTGAGCCACAGGCACCAAGCAGAGACTCTGTCTTAAAAAAAAAAAGGCCAAACAAAAAAGTGAAATGAATTGTTGGGCTTCCAGCTGATGTTGAATATTCAAAGAACTGGAGAATTATTGGTGTAGGAAAAAACATCTCAGATACAATCCACCAGATTTTCTTGAGATTTCTCATTTTACTTATACTCATTTGAGTTTGTCTATCTGTATATATTCAGTTTCATGTAAACTTACCACATATGTATATTCATGTATCCATCACCACAGTCAAGATAGAGAACAGTTTCACCACCATAAGGATCCCTCATGTTGCTAGCTCTGCCTATACTCCCTCTGCCTCTTAATCCCTACCAACTACCAAGTAATCTCTTCCTCACTTAGATAATTTGTCACTTTAGGAATGTTAAATAGGCTCAGCATCCGTGGCATAGTGGCTACAGCAGTGGCCACTTACACTGAGGCTGGCAGGTTGGAACCCAGCCCAGGCTGGCTAAACAAAATGACAAATGCAACAAAAAATAGCTGGAGTTGGGGTAGCGCCTGTGGCTCAAAGGAGTAGGGTGCTGGCCCCATATACCAGAGGTGGCAGGTTCAAACCCAGCTCCGGCCAAAAACTGCAAAAAAAAAAAAAAAATGCTGGGAGTTGTGGCAGGTGCCTGTAGTCCCACCTACTTGGGAGGCTAATAACGCAAGAGAATTGCTTAAGCCCAAGAGTTTGAGATTGCTGTGAGCTGTGATGTCATGCCACAGCACTCTACCAAGGGTAACACAATGAAACTCTGTCTCAAAAAAATAAATAATAAACAAATAAATAAAATAAAATAAAATCACAGAATAGGCCGGACACGGTGGCTCACACCTATAATCCTAGCACTCTAGGAAGCTGAGGTAGGTGGACTGCCTGAGCTCAGAGGCTCGAGACCAGCCTGAGTTGACCTTGTCTCGGAAAATAGCCAGGCGTTGTGGCAGGCACCTGTAGTCCCAGCTTTTTGGGAGGCTGAGGCAAGAGTTTGAGGTTGCTGTGAGCTATGACACCACCATACTCTACTGAGGCAACAAAGTGAGACTCTGTCTCAAAAAAAAAAGAAAAAAAATGGCTCAGTGCCCATAGCTCAGAGAGTAGGTTGCCAGCCACATACACCAAAGCTGGCGGGTTCAAGCCCAGCCCAGGCCTGCTAAACAATAATGAATGCCATTTGCAACCAAAAATTAGCCAGGTGTTGCGGCAGGTGCATGTAGTCCCAGCTACTTGGGAGGCTGAGGCAAGAAAATCACTTAAGCCCAAGAGTTTGAGATTGCTGTGAGCTGTGATGCTATGCACTCTACTGAGGGCAACATAGTGACACTCTGTCTTAAAAAAAAAAAAGTTATAGCAGTAAACACATGAAAAGAGGCCATGAGTGGCGCCTGTGGCTCAAAGGAATAGGATGCCAGCCCATATGGCAGAGGTGGTGGGTTCAAACCCAGCCCCATCCAAAAAAAAAAAAAAGAGGCTCAACATCATTAGCCATGATTGAAAAGGAAGGAGAATCAAAACCATAATGAGATGACATTTCACACCCATTAGGATGGTTATACTCAAAAAGATATATAGTAACAAGTGTGGACAAGGAGAGAAAAAATAGAGAAAATAGAACCCTTATACATTACTGGTGGGAATGTAAAATGGTATAGTCACTTGAGAAAAATCTATAGAGCGTTTTTTTTTTTTTTTTTTTTGAGAACCTCAAACTCGGGGTCGTGTGATTCTCTTGCCTCAGCCTCCCAACTAGCTGGGACTATAGGTACCCACCACAATGCCTGGCTATTTTTTAGAGACAAGATCTCACTCTTGCTCAGGCTGGTCTTGAACCTATGAGCTCAGGCAATCCACCCATCTCGGCCTTCCAGAGTGCTAGGATTACAGGTGTGAGCCACCATGCCAGGCCCAGTAGGGCAGTTCTTTAAAATGTTATACATAGTCCATTCCTAGTTATATACCCAAGAAAAAAGCAAGCATGTATCCATATAAAAATGTATATACAAATATTCTGAGCAACATTATTCATAATAGCAAAAAAGTAGAAACAGTCAATATCCACCAACTGATATAACTGCAATAGTGATTTGGAATGACAATAAAAAGGCCCCCAGCCTATAATTTCTTTTAGTATTCTTTTTTTTTTTTTTTTTGGAGACAGAGCCTCAAGCTGTCCCCCTGGGTAGAGTGTTATAGCATCACAGCTCACAGCAACTTCCAACTCCTGGGCTCAAGTGAGTCTCCTGCCTCTGCCTCCCAAGTAGTTGGGACTACAGACGCCCACCACAATGCCCAGCTATTTTTTGGTTGCAGCCATCATTGTTGTTTGGCAGGCGTGGGCTGGATTCGAACCCGCCACCTTAGGTGTATGTGGCTGGCGTCTTAGCCACTTGAGCCACAGGCGCCAAGCCTCTTTTAGTATTCTTATAGTTACTATTGTTTTTTCTGTGACAGGGTCTCCTTCTGCACTAGGCTAGGAGTGCAGTGGTGTCATCATAGCTCATTGCAACCTCAAATTACTGGATTCAAGCAATTCTCCTGCCTTGGCCTCCTGAGTAGCTGGGATTACAGACATGTGCTAGCACATCCATATAAATATTTTATTTTTTGTAGAGATGGGGTCTGGCTATGTTGCTTAAGCTGATCTCAAACGCTGAGCCTGAAGCAATCCTCCTGCCTTGGCCTACCAAAGTGTTTGGATTATAGGAGTTAGCCACCTTGCTTGGCCTTTTTTTCTGTTGTTCTTTTTTGCTCTTCATTCAGACAGTCTTGCTCTATTATCTGGGCTAGAGAGCAGGAGTGTGATCATAGCTCACTTTGCAACCTTAAACTCCTGGACTCAAGTAATCCTCCCACCTTAGCATCCCAAGTAGATGAGACTATAGGTACATGCCACCACATCCAGTTAATTTTACTATTTTTCTTTATTTTCTTTTTTATCAAGGAAGAACACAAATGCAGTGACCCACTACCACAAATTATGCAAATACCCCACATGTGGGGAAATAATAGGAGTCAGCACACCTGGAGTGCCTCAAGCTCCCAAAATGCTAGGATTATGGGTGTGAGCCACTATACTCTCCTTTTGTTTCCCTCAAATATTAACCTCTTTAATAAATCCTTAAATTATTTTAATATAAGAAGTTAGTGAGTGAGTTTTTGGGTCTACCAAAGTGTGATACAATAGAAAGCCCCCTGGGCTAGGATTCAGAAGGTTTGGGTTCTAGTCTTGGCTGGGGCATTACCTAGCTGAATCACCCTGGACAGGCCTCCAGTGTGTGGAACCTTCATTTTCTACTCAACACAACTATTTTGAGAAATAAATAAAATTATAGGCATAAAAGGGATTCTCCAAAAATGCTCAGCAGATGTCTTTTTACAAAGAAAATTTTAAATATTACAAACAATGTGTATTTGTATTATTTACAATACTAGTCCCATAAAACTCACACTGTTAAGCCTCAAAGAAAAGTACCTTGTCCTTCCCAAAATCCTGTCCATAGAGGTCAAGTGACATGCCTAGGATCAAAAGCGAAGTCTAGTAAGCAGTTGGTTCCAGAAGTGAACCCAATTAGCCATACATTAGCCCTCACCTAACTCATAAAACACCACTCTTCTGATAAGATCTGCCAGCTAAAAATGAACTGTCATCACTTGTCTGTCTTATTTAGATGTAAAAACAAATAAAAAACTACTACTTGAAAAATGTACAGCCTATAATTAGGATGTGGTGAGGGTGACAGCAGAGAGTTAAAATGGGAGGGCTAAATTTCAAGTTATGGGATCCCACCTTGCTTCCGACAACCTGGGATTTTGACAAAGGCTCCATAGTCTGTCACCATAGCAACCTATAAAGACAAAAAAAAATCAATGTCACACAAATGAGAATCTTTCTTTCATAGCACTTAACCTAGTCTCCATGAATTTCTACTTGGTACTGACTGCTTCTGTCTGCTACAAAACTGCCTAAAATGATGGCTCTGTCAAACAGTCTTTCCGTTCTGTTTAAAATTTAGACTGACAGACAGATACGCATGTACACATTAAAAACACTGGTGAGACTGGAATGTTGTCACTGAGTATGATGGGATCAAGAGATGTCCAAACTACTGAAATCACCAAAGGAGATCTGTGGAGAAAACCAACACAAACTAAGTATTGATATCATCAAAGGAATTTCATGAACTAAAGGAACAAATAGCAGACAAACAAATAATAAAGTTACACCTTATATTAGGTGGGACTGATGCCTCTAATCCTAATCCTGAGAACTTTAATAATTTGGGATTGATCATGTAGGACATCCTTTATTCCCAAACTTCAAGTAAAATTAGACCAAGAGTTTCACTGCATATCTGTGTCTCTGGCATTATTTTTGTTTTTTTTTGGGGGGGGACAGAGTCTCACCTTGTTGCCCCAGACTAAAGTGTCATGGTGTCAGCCTACCTCACAGCAACCACAAACTCCTGGGTTCAAGTGTTCATCCTATCTTATCCTCCTGAGTAATTGGGACTACAGGCACCCACCACAACCCCTAGCTAAGATTTCTATTTTTAGTAAAAATGGGATCTCACTCTTGCTCAGGCTAGTCTCAAAGTCCTAAGCTCAAGGGATCCTCCCACCTCAGTCTCCCAGAGTGCTAGGAGCCACTGTGCTCAGCCTGAGTCTTGGGTTTTATCAAGACAATTATATAGGCTTGGCACCTGTGGCTCAAGTGGCTAAGGCGCCAGCCACATACACCTAAGGTGGTAGGTTCGAATCTAGCCCGGCCCACCAAAACAACAATGACGGCTGCAACCAAAAAAAAACCCAAATCGCTGGGCATTGTGGCAGGCACCTGTGGTCCCAGCTACTTGGGAGGCTGAGGCAGGAGACTTGCTTGAGCCCAGGAGGTGGAGGTTGCTGTGAGCTGTGATGCCATAGCACTACCCAGGGGGATAGCTTGAGGCTTTGTCTCAAAAAAAAAAAAAAAAAAAAGACAATTATATAAAAAGTCAATACACAGGGTGGTGCCTGTGGCTCAAAAAAGTAGAACGCTGGCCCCATATACCAGAGGTGGTGGGTTCAAACCCAGCCCTGGCCAAAAAAAAAAAAAAACAGAAGCCAAAAGCCACAATTATCTATAACCAACTGATGAAGTCTACCCTCAAAGATCTCAGATCATCAGGAGGTAAAACTTTTGTCAAACAGAAAGCAAGTAAAAATGCCAACTATGACTGACATCACTAAAATACTACAGGCATTCATAAGACAGGGAATGCAGTTTTTTGGCTTTACTTTCACTTCATGAGGAGAGAGAAAACATTAATGAATTCCTGTGTCTGGGGCTTGTATTTTTATAGTTGATAACTTACTTAACCATCACTGTAATCCTGTGGAAGTAGTTATTATCTCTATTTAACAAGAAAACTGACATTCAAAGAGATTAAGTCACCCATCAAAGTCTTAAAGAACACCCATTAGGTAAAGGAGCTGGAACAGACTACAGATTGTCAGGCTCCAAAGCCATTGCTCTTGAAATATATAGTGTCTTTTCCTCCAAATGTCAATCATTCATTTAGTATCAAGCATCTCCAGCTATTTTCTACCTAACCACCTAAGACTGAGATACACAATTGGCTAGGTGCAATGGTTCACACCTGAAATCCTAGCACTTTGGGAGGCTGAGGTACAAGGACTGCTTGAGACCAGGAGTTCAAGACCAGCCTGAGCAACATAGAAAGTACCCACATATCTATAAAAAATAAAAAAAGTTAGCGGGACATGATAGCACACGCCTGTGGTCCTATCTGAGACAGGAAGATCACTTGAGTCCTAAAGTTTGAGGCTAAAGTAAGCTCTAATAACAGCACTACACACTAGCCTAGGCAAAAGAGCAAGACTATGTCTTAGGGGGAAAAAAGAGATATACAATAAAACAGAGAGAGCTCTGCTCTCATTGAGCTTAGTGTTTTGTGAAAAAACCGACCTTAAACAAGTACACAATTCAATACAAAAGGAACCCATTTATTTATACCCAGTAAAAAAAATCTCAGAGGAGATAACATCAGGGCTGAAACCTAAAGGATGAAAAGAAGATAGTGGGAAAGTGGATAGAAGGAACAGTGTCTTGGTCCACTCATGTTCCTAAAACAAAATACCATAGACGAGATAGTTTATAACAATAGAAATTTATTTCTCACAGTTCTAGAGGCTGATAAATACAAGATCAAAGCACCAGATTTGGTGTCTGATAAGGGTTTACTCTCTGCCTCCAAGATGGCACCCTGTCACTATGTCTTCACACAGCAGTCAGGAACAGAAGGGTCAGACAGCAATCTGAAATCTCTTTTGTAAGGTCACTCTTTTTTTTTTTAAGAGACAGAGTCTCATTTTCTTGCCCTCGGTAGAGTGCCAACTCACAGCAACTTCTAGCTCTTGGACTAAGGCGATTCTCTTGCCTCAGCCTCCCGAGTAGCTAGGACTACAGGCACTTGCCACAACACCCAGCTATTTTTTTGTTACAGTTTGGCCGGGGCTGGGTTTGAACCCACTACCCTAGGTATATGGGGCCAGTGCCCTACTCACTGAGCCATAGGCACCGCCAGCGCACTCCGTTTACAAAGGCTCTGCACTTGTAATTTAACCACTTTTCTAAAGGCCCCTCCTCTTAATCTCCAATGAAATAATATTTAAGAGGGGGGCCTTTAGGAGCTGATTAGGCTGTTAAGGCTCTTCTCTCATGAATGAATGAATGCCTTATAAAAAGGGTATGCCTTCTGTCCTTTCTATCACATGAGGACATAGCATTTGTTCCTTCTCAAAGACAGCATCAGTTCAGCGCCTGTAGCTCAGCAGCTAGGGTGCCAGCCACATACACCGGAGCTGGCAGGTTCGAATCCAGCCAGGGCCTGCCAAACAACAAGAACTAGAACCAAAAACAGCCAGGCATTGTGGCAGGCACCTGCAGTCCCAGCTACTTGGGAGGCTGAGGCAATAGAATCACTTAAGCCCAAAAGTTTGAGGTTGCTGTGAGCTATGACACCACCACACTCTACCTAGGGTGACAAAGTGAGAATCTGTCTAAAAAAAAAAAAAAAAAAAAAGACACCGTACCAAGGCGCCATCTTGGAAGCAGAAAGCAGCTCTTACCACACACCTAATTTGTGACCAGCGTGAGCAAGAGCCAAGACCCCACCTCTAGAAAAATATCAATAAAGAGGCTCGGCGCCTGTGGCTCAAGTGGCTAAGGCGCCACCCACATACACCTAAGGTGGCAGGTTCAAATCCAGCCCAGGTCCACGAAACAACAATGATGGTTGCAACCAAAAAATAGCCAGGTGTTGTGGCAGGCGCCTGTGGTCCCAGCTACTTAGGAGACTGAGGCAGGAAACTCGCTTGAGCCCAGGAGTTGGAAGTTGCTGTGAGCTGTGATGCTATGGCACTCTACCCAGGGGGACAGCTTGAGGCTCTGTCTCAAAAAAAAAAAAGAAATAAAGATAAAATGTTATTCTGGCTGCAATGTGAAGAACGGATTAGAGAAGCGTTATAGTATAACAGAGGTAGGAATCTCAGCAAGGGCCAGGCAAGAGATGGAGAGCTTGAATTAATGGAGTGCCAAGGGGATAAAGAAGTACATGGGCCAGAGATATAATTAGGACTTGTGGATAAACTGCAGGGGGAGGGAAAATCAAGATCAGATCTGGAAGAGAAATGAAGGAAGTAATGGTTCTATTTGCTGAGATGGAAAAGACTAGAAAATCAGAATTGTTGGGTGTCTTTGTCCATTTTGTGTTTCTGTAACAGCATACCAGAGACCGGGTAATTTATAAACAAAATAAATTTATTTGGCTCATGGCCGGGAAGTCAAGACTGAAGGGCCAGCATCTGGCAAGACTCTTTTTGTTGCATTATCCCATAGCAGAAGGCAAGAGGGCAAGAAGGAAAGCAAGAGATCAAAAAAAAAATTTTTTTTTTTGAGATAGAGTCTCACACTGTCGCCCTTAGTAGAGTGCCCTAGCATCACAGCTCACAGCAACCTTAAACTCCTGGGCTTAAGCCTTTCTCTTACCTCAGCTTCCCAAGTAGCTGCGACTACAGGCGCCTGATAAACAACTGGCTATTTTTTTTATTGCAGTTGTCATTGTTGTTTAGCTGGCCTTGGTCTGGATTGAACCCATCAGCCTTGGTATATGTGGCTGGTGCTATAACCACTGTGCTACAGGCACTAAGCCCAAGAGATCAAACTTGCAACCACAAGCCCTTTTATAATTGACATTAATCCATTTTTGAAGGTAGAGCCCTCATGACCTAAATACCTCTCAGTAGGCACTACCTCCCAACTCTATTGAACTGTTATTAAGTTTCCAACACTTGCTTTTAGAGGACATATTCAAACCACATTAAGTGAGAAAATTAAAAACTCAGTTTAAAACATAAGTAGAGATAACACCAGGTATCCAAATGAAGATGTCAAGTGTGCAGTTAGTGTGGAGCTTACCAGAGATACAAGTGGTAGCCAGATGCTCCACTAGCCCTTCCTATTTAATCTATAATGCTCAAGATAGTCTAAAGTAGCTAGGGGCATCGAATCCAGTTGCTTTTCACTCTCAATATATTATTAACATAAACGATGTTTTCAAAACATAAAAGAATATACCTCTCCTTGGAAAATAGTGTAGAGAGCAGGCAAGTTTTCCATGGTCTCAGGCCTTCCTGAATTCATCCTTAATGTTCTATGGCTCCTCCATTTCTCTTCCTCTAAAACTAATTCCAGTGTCCTGTCACAAAGAAATTAGACAACAATGAAAGAAATTATCTGCATTACAGAAGAAATGAATGAGCAGTCTACAGTTAGTCTCTACAGAATAATAGCATTAGCTTTAACACCATGTACTTTTATCTAAATTTCTTGTGCTTATTCTAATGGTGGGGAGTTTTAGAAACCTTGCTCTTACTTCTTTACAATTTGTTACTTACTGAAGGCTATCAGATTACTTGTACTGTTGCTTATTTATTTATTTTTATTGTTATTTTCGCTATTTCTTTGTCAGGGGAAGAATTTGGGGGGGATTGGGAGGATTCAAATGTATCTCAAAAAGTGGAATAATAGTAATAAGAGCTGACAGTTATCAAGCACTTACTCTGTCCAGGCACTGTGCTAAGCACTGAACGTGGAATATCTCATTTAATTCTCAAAATTCTTAAGATGTAGACTGTATTATTATTACATTTTAGAGAAGAGAGACCCAAGGCTTCCAGAAGTCAAATTACTAAGCCTATGTTAAAAAGCTAGGAAGCTAGCAAATGGTAGAGTCAAATCCTGGTGGACCCCAGAGTCTCTACTCTTAACTATTATGCTAAGGCATTAAATCTGAAATGACTTCAAAATGACAGAAATGAGCTTGTGCTTTTTTTCCCCCAATAAAATTAAAATACACACATTTTAAGGCTGGGTATGGTGGTTCATGCCTGTAATCCTAGTACTTTGGGAGGCCAAGGTGGGTGGACTGCTTGAGCTCACAGGTTTGAGACCATCCTGAGCAAAAGAGAGACCTCCCCCCCTACTAAAAATAGAAAAACTGAGGCAAGAGGATCACTTGAGCCCGAGTTGGAAGTTGCTATGAGCTATGATGCTACCACATTCTACCCAGGGTGACAGCTTGAGACTCTGTCTCATAAAAGCAAAACAAAACAAAACAAAAAAACCTTGTCTCAGCACCTGTAGCTCAAATGGCTAAGGTGCCAGCCACATATACCAGAGTTGGTAGGTTCGAATCCAGCTCAGAACTGCCAAACAACAACAACAACCAAAAAATAGCTGGGCGTTATGGTGGGTGCCTGTAGTCCCAGCTACTTGGGAGGCTGAGGCAAGAGAATTGCTTAAGCCCAGGTTAAGGTTGGCTGTGGAGGTTGCTGTGAACTGTGATGCCACAGCACTCTACCCAGGGTGACAGCTTGAGGCTCTGTCTCAAAAAACAAACAAACAAAAAAAAAACACACACACATTTTAAAAGTTCAGGTATTACACTAATATGAAAGTAAAATCATCCATAATTCAATTTGGTTTATATTCTTTCAGACTTTTTAATTCGTAGAAGTGTTTTTTTAAAGGAATAATGAAATCATTAATCATCATTTTCTTACTATATTACATGCAAATAACATACACACATTTTAATGCCTGCATAATAATTGTTAGATGTACAAAATTCATTTCACTATTTCTGAATTATGTTAAAATGCAGATTGTAATTCAGTAATCTGAGATGGTACCAGAGATTGTGCATTTTCACAATCTTACTGCTGATGCTGCCTAAGTAGCAAAACTTAGAGCTTGGGAGTTGAAGGGACCTTACAGATACTACTGCTCAGCCTCCTGGTTTTAAGCAGAAAGGAAGCCAGCAAGCTAGCTGCTCTTCAACACATCCCTTCACTCGGCTGGGTAAATCACTGCTAAATAAAGATAAACCTAATGGTATCATCCTCACTTCTCTTCCTTCCAATTACACTTGACACCAGTTAGACCTGAAACTATTTTTCTTGGGCTTTCATAGGCAAATACTTGCTTCTCTCCTCATTCCTCACTGCTTCCTCTCACTTTCAGATGATGATTTCCTGTCCTGCTTTTGGCAAGTCTTCCTGATTCACAATGCCATCAAATGGACGGCCTCTGCTTGAAAAAGAAATTAAAAAAAAAAAAAAACCATGTAAGATTTCCAAACCCCTGTTCTAGTGTCATCCTATGATCCAGGAATATTTCTTTCTTTCTTTTTCTTTCTTTTTTTTTAGACAAGTGCCTCAGTTGCCCTCAGTAGACTGTCATAGCTCACAGCAACCTCAAACTCAGGCTCAAGCTATCCTCTTGTCTCAGCCTTCCAAGTAGCTGGGACTACAGGAGCCCACCACAACACCCAGTTATTTTTCTTAGAGACAGGGTCTCACTCTTGCTCAGGCTGGTCTCAAACTCGTAAGCTCAGGCTATACACCCACCTCGGCCTCTCAGAGTGCTAGCATTACAGGCATGAGCCACCACATCAGCCCATAAAATAATCTTGTATCCTTATGATAAACTCGCCCTTTTCTGTTTAGATTAGCCAGAGTTGTCTTTATTACTTTAATAAAAGAGAGAGACTAGAGGCATATTTGTCAGGGGTTTTTTGTTCTTTTTTTTTTTTAAGAGATAGAGTCTCACTTTATCACCCTTGGTAGAGCGTCACAGCTCACAGCAACCTCCAACTCCTGGGCTTAGGTGATTCTCTTGCCTCAGCCTCCCAAGTAGCTGGGACTACAGGTGCCCGCCACAATGTCCAGCTATTTTTTTTTTTGTTGCAGTTTGGCCAGGGCCTGGTTCAAACCTGCCACCGTTGGTATATGGGGCCAGTGCCCTACCCACTGAACCTGCCCTGTTGCTGCCCTGTCAGTTCTTGAGAACTGTCTCTTAAACAGGTTAATTCCAAGTTTTACAGCCTGATGAATCCTGCCTCTTCCCCTCCCCAGCTATGATTCTCATCTCTAGCCCTTCCCTTCCTTCTGCCCAGCATTCCTCACCTCACATGCTAGAACAAGAGTTATTAACCTGAGGTCAATGGTTTTATCAAGAGACCTTTATTATTCCTGCAACACTTGGAACATTATTAGTGAGGTACAAAATCCACAGAGGTACTAGCAGTTAGGACATATAAATTGGGCTCAAATGTCTGTGTATCATCTGTTCCTCTCCACACTAAGGTCATGGAAAGAGCAATAAAAGCAGAAATAAACTTATGGGCTCGGTGCCTGTGGCTCAAGTGGCTAAGGCGCCAGCCACATACACCTAAGGTGGCAGGTTCAAATCTAGCCCGGGCCCACCAAACAACAATAATGGCTGCAACCAAAAAATAGCCAGGCATTGTGGCAGGCGCCTGTGGTCCCAGCACTTAGGAGGCGGAGGCAGGAGACTCACTTGAGCCCAGGAGTTGGAGGTTGCTGTGAGCTGTGATGCCACAGCACTCTATCCAGGGGGACAGCTTGAGGCTCTGTCTCAAAAAAAAAAAACAACTTTCCTGTTTACTCCTCCTGTATAGCAATAGTCTGAGAAGCCCTATGCAATTCTTCCAGAAGGAAACTGGCATGCAGTTTTGAGAGAAAGCCTAAAATATAACAGTACGATATCCCCTTTACCTGCAGTTTCACTTTTTATACATTCAGTTAGTCCACAAATATATATATATACTATATATATATATTTTTTTTTTTTTTTGAGACAGAGTCTTACTATGTCACCCTCAGTAGAGTGTCGTATGTCACAGCTCACAGCAACCTCAAACTCTTGGGCCAAAGCAATTCTCTTGCCTCAGCCTCCCAAGTAGCTAGGACTATAGGTGTCCACCACAATGCTCAGCTATTTTTGTTGTTGTTGATGTTGCAGTTGTTTAGCTGGCCAGGGCTGGGTTTGAACCCGCCACCCTCAGTGTATGTGGCTAGCACCATAACCACTGTGCTATAGGTGCCAAGCCTATAGTCCACAAATATTAAATGGAAAATTCTAGGCCAACCTCTATGGCTCTTGTCTGAAATTCCAGCAATTTAGGAGGGTGAGGAGGAAAGATCACTTAAGGCCAAGAGTTTAATACCAGCCTGAGCAATATAGTGAGACCCTGCCTCTATTGAAAATTTTAAAATTAGGCAGGTCTGGTTAGGTTGCCAGCCACATACACCAGGGCTGGTGGGTTCAAACCCAGCCAGGGCCTGCTAGAACAACAATGACAACTGCAACAACAACAACAAAATAGCTGGGTGTTGTGCCAGGTGCCTGTAGTCCCAGCTACTTGGGAGGCTGAGGCAAGAGCATTGCTTAAGCCCAAGAGTTTGAGGTTGCTATAAGCTGTGATGCCAGGGCACTCTACCCAGGACAATAGTTTGAGACTCTGTCTCAAAATAAAAAAGAGATTAGGCAAGTGTGGTAGTACATGCCTATAGTTCCACTACTCAGGAGGTTGAGATGGGAGGATCGCGTGAGCCCAGGCGTTGGAGGTTGCCATGAGCTATGATCATGCCAATGCACTCCAGCTTGGACAACAAATGTATCTCAACAAACAAACAAACAAACAAAAAACCTCAGCTCAGTGCCCATAGCTAAGTGAGTAGGGCATCAGCCACATACACTTAGGCTGGAGGGTTCAGCTCACCCTGGGCCTGCTAAACAACAATGACAACTGTAACCAAAAAGTAGCCAGGTGTTGTGGCAGGCACCTGTAGTCCCAGCTACTTGGGAGGCTGAGGCAAGAGAATCACTTAAGCCCAAGGGTTTAAGCTTTGCTGTAAGGTGTGATGCCACCACACTCTACTGAGGATGACATAGTGAGATTCTGTCTCAAAAAAAAAAAAAAATCCAGAAATAAACAAAATAAATAAAAGTTCTTAACTTTTAAAATGCATGCTGTTCTGTGTAGCATTATGACATCTTACAACATCTCAGTCTATCTCACCTAGGGACATGAATCATCCCTTTGTCCAACAAATCTGTGCCATATATGCTACCCACCAATTACTCAGTAGTTCCCTTGATTATCAGATTGACTGTGGTGGCATTGCAGTGCTTGTTTTCAAGTAACCCTTTATTTTACTTACAATGACCCCAAAGTGCAATTGTAATGCTAGAAATTCAGATATGCCAAAGAGAAGCTTAAATCGCTTTTTTTAAGTGAAAAGGTGAAAGTTCTCCACTTGAGGAAAGAAGAAAAATCAGATGCTGGGATTGCTAAGCTCTACTGTAAGAAAAAATTTACTATGTGTGAAATTATGAAGAAAAATAAATTTATGCTAGTTTTACTGTTGCACTACAGTGTCAAGTGAGAAAATTTAAGAGATGACAACTGAGTGGGACTTTTAGGATAAATGAAGTCTTTTTTTTTTTTTTTTTTTTTTATACAGAGCCTCAAGCTGTCCCCCTGGGTAGAGTGCCGTGGCATTACAGCTCACAGCAACCTCCAACTCCTGGGCTC
>CAUYTI010138297.1:0-10195 GCA_963575145.1 Galago senegalensis
CAAAGCTTTTGAGACGGGAACACACAGCATGCTGTGTTCCATGTCATGTCCGTCATTACTCTCTTTGACTTTACTTGTGTTCTCAAGTCAATATGTTCCAGATTAATGAGGCATTTGTTCTTAATCAAGAAACTATTTAAGAATACACTTTTAATTTTAATGACTTGTTTATGATTAATTGTTTCGACATGCCCTTCTCATTATTGAGGACTCTTCAAAGCTGCTGCTGTTTTCCTGAACAGTTCCCCAATATCTGAATACCAGGAGTTGCTAGGACCCAGTGATCTCCAGGGACTGGGCAAACAGTTACTGATTTCCTTAAGAAAAATCATTTGTGCAGCCTCTTAAACTAAAAATCACTTTGAATAATAATCATTACAAAAACAGCTGTTACACAAAAATTGAGTCGTTACACATTATATATTTTTAATGTTCCCCTTACATTTTATATTATAAGAGATTTCTGGAAAGTATCCAGCCATATATTATGAAAAATAGAGACATACATGGTTGGATACTTTTCTGACCCCCCTCGTGTATGTGTGTGTGTGTGTGGGGGGGGGGTTGTGTGTACAGGAGTGCTTCCATGGTTGATCACCTGCTTTAATAGACCAGACATAAACCACATGTACATATGAGTACAGTAGACCTAATTCCTTATGCTGACTGCTTCAGCATGTTGACTGGTTTGTTACAGTCCCTTGGGTGGTCAACTTACAGAGGTTCTACTGTATATATAAAATGTGAGAAATACTTTGAGAAGTTGACTTATTTTCCCAACTGATCTATTCTATACCATTATCTGATTTAATTAAAATTTAGCCCGATTTGTGTTTTCTTTTTTATTTAAACAACCAGCGGGTTTGTGTACAGGTGCGTACTTTGAGGCTACAAAACTAAGCAATCCATGGCCTCATAATAAAAGCTAATATTTATTGAGAGCTTATTATCTGTCAAATTTCATTCTGAGTCCTTTAAATCTATTAATTCACTATTCTCAAATACCACTTATGGGGGCCCTTTTTTATTCCTATTTTACATTTCAAAAACCTGAGGCACAAAGCTATGAAGTAACCGGCTCAAGGTCATGTAAGTGGTAAGCGGCAGACTGGAGACTGGCACGCCAGCAGTCTGGTTTCAGAACCAAGAAACAATGCTATGCCACTACCTCTAAGACAGTAGGTAGAGTGGCGCCTGTGGCTCAAAATGGTAGGGCACCAGGCCCATGTGTTGGAGGTGACGGGTTCAAACCCAGCCCTGGCCAAAAAGAAAAATAAAGACAGTAGGTCGCTCTATTATTGGCTCTCCCCCCTCAGAAATTTTAGTTGTTTTGTCCTTCCTGAGATGTATTCATAAGCTTTACTTTACATGATCACAGTGCTGGGTGCTTTGTCCATTAGTTCATCTGTAGGTGCCAACATGGAAAGGATGGGTCCTCTTTCTAAATTCATGTATTTGCTCCTTTGCTAGGTTTCTATTTCCCTTAACAGAGCAGATATTGGCATTTTAGAGATTGCAGAAAGTTTGATGAGAAATAGAAATTAAGATTGATAGAAATCGTTTTAGGATCATTTTCTGCGTCCCTATGATGATTATGAACATCCAAAATGTTAATACCGCCCAGTCATGGTGGGCTTGCGTAGTAACTAACTTCCTTTTGGGTTTTATAACATGTTTGCTTTATTTCAAAAGGTTTTATGAGAAATATGGCTCACTTAGCTTTTAAAATGAGAATTCGATATAAATGTGTTTTGGATTCTACCCACAATTCCATTTTCAGAGCAGGTCTATCATTGTTCCTGGTGTGAAGTCTAAGAGGAACAATGGGTTTGAACTTTTCTGCCACCTAAGATGACATCCTAGGAATAGAAAACTTTAGCCAGAGTCATTGATAAGAAATTAGGAATTGTGATCTGACTTTTTCTTGTATAAGGTAGTTTCTTCATGTTCCCAACAAGTTTGTTGATCTCTTTGAGGCTTACCCTTGCATTTCATAGGTTTAGCTGGTGGAAATTTTATTCATCAGAACTCATTGGCTTATAGATGATGGAATCCAACTCAAACTATAATAATTTAAGCAAAGTGGAAGACCCTTGAGTAGAAATGAAGGGACTTGAGGCACAACTAGAAATGAACACCTTAGCAGAATTAGACACCTATTAGCTCTTCTATTTTCTGGACACACACACTTTGGCGCAGACACAAAGTGTCTTTCCTTTCTTTTATTTCCTCTCCTTTTCTGCTTCACAAAACTGGAAATGTTGTTACTCACGCTGGCCTTCTAATTTTACACATCACCGTTCAAGCACCCAAAGAATAATTACGATTTTTAGATATACTACTCCCAAAGATGGACCCCGATTTTCCTGTTTGTATTAGTGCCCAGCCTGGACACATAAGCTTTAGCTAGGAAATAGTATCTAAAGAAGGAATTATGATGAGGTCATCTGGGGACGAGTGTCTACGGCTGGGCCAATTGGCTGTGACCACGGGATAGCTCCATACAATGCATCTGTACCTCGTCTTGGTGTTGTATGGGGCTAAGTGATAGAACAAAAGAGTTAAAAACTTTGTTTAATTCAAAAGTTCATAAAGCAAAAATGTTACAATAAACTAAGGTTAATTTATTCTTGAAGGAAAAATATTTTTCATAAATTAGTGTTGTGCAAGTGTATAGTATTTATAAAGTCTGCGGCAGTGCTCAGTGATGTCCTGGGCCTTTCCATTTGTTCAGTGGTCACTGACACACCCAGTGCAACTTATGGTCCTGTAAGTTCCACTCAGAGTAAGTGCTCTGTACAGGTATGCATTTTTCCCCTCCATACTGCATTTTTACTCTACCTGTTCTATGTTTAAATGCTTAAATACTTACCACTGCGTTACAACTGCCTATAGCCTTCAGTCTAGTAACTTACTGTGCAGGATTGTAGTCTGGGAGCAACAGGCTATATACCTTCACACCTAGGAGTGTAGTAAGATATACCATCAAGGTTTGTGTAAATTTAGTCTATGTTTAGTTCATGCAATGATGAAATTGCCTTAGGAGGCATTTCTCAGAATGTTTCTCTTTCATTAAGTGGTGCATGGCTGCAGGTGGAGATGAGTTTTAT
The DNA here is from genome assembly GCA_963575145.1 of Galago senegalensis. Lineage (NCBI taxonomy): Eukaryota > Metazoa > Chordata > Mammalia > Primates > Galagidae > Galago > Galago senegalensis. Next base: position 3,111 of record CAUYTI010138297.1, read on the forward strand.
TTCATTTCAGCTTATGTGACAGTGGAGGCTGGCCAGTCCAAAATCTACAGGGCAGGGCAGGCAAAGTTGGAAATTCTTGGGTGGGACGTCATGTTGTAATCTTGAAGCAGAATTTCTTTGTCTTTAGGGAAACCTTAGTTTTGCCCTTAAGGCTTTCAAATGATTGAATACGGTCTACTTACATTGCTCAGTGGATAATCTCAGTTAGTTTAGATTATCCACTGAGAGTGGATAATCTCAGTTAGTTTAAAGCCAACTGATAATAGGTATCAATTACATTTACAAAATATCTCCAATAACAACACCAAGGTCAGTGTCTGAATAACTGGGTATGATAGACCAGCCAATGTAACACATCAAACTAACCTTCACACCAAGTGTCAAGAACAACTGTTTCTTGGAGAAACCAAGAGGAAAGGTAAGCTCTTTGAAGAGACAGAGACAGGCTTAGGTTCTTGAAAGAACCAGATTTCAGTGATGAGAAAGTGAAATCCTGTATAGAGTAATTTATAATACAGACTATGCAATATTCAGAATGATTCTTTTCCAAATAACTATGTGTCTAGATATAATGACACATTATATACTATTGTCAGCATTTTACCGAGGAAGAATGCTAACAGAAAAACTCAATTCCTCAATTCAGCAAACTCAAGTTTGCTGGTGAGGAGGGTGGATGTAGGCATCCTGCACTTGACACTTCATTTTACTCTAAAAGGCTTGTTATAATTTTGCAAAGGGGACCATTCATAGTTCTCAAAATATCAGAGAACAAGGTTGCAGTGTGTGCACTCCTATTTATGTTAGAGGTTTTTTTTTCCTCCTTAGAGTTTTTCATGGGTCCAGCATCATCTGGCTTCCCTCCAACACTGTGGTTTTATTTTGTTACTCTTTCCTGCCATAGAGGTCATGTGTTGTAATCTGGACTTTGGTCTGCAGTTCTTGGTACAGCATGCACTGTCAATCCCATCAACAAGCTTTTATTGGACAGAAAGTGCTTTGAGCTTTGTGTGAGGGACAGTGAACTAAATATTTTAATTGGGAAGAGTCATTGATTAATGGAAGAGTTCTAATCTTTATGGGCTCCAGATTGCTCTCTCTGTCAGCACTGCTTTGGGTGGCAGGAGGATGTGGACTAAGGCCTGGGAGAGTTTTAGACAAAGCTTAGGCCAAAGCTTTTAGACCTGCATGAGTCTAAAATGCCAGGTGGGCAACCTAGATGAAGACCCTGGGAAAAGAAACCAAGCCAGAGGAATCAGGAAACAAACTCAAAGAAGTTATCATTAGGAAAGGAAAGAAGCAAGGTACGAATGCAGTTAAAGGATCAGGAAATAAAAAAGAATAAGGAGAACTCCTCAGTCTCAGAGCTGATGAATTCTGGTAGAGTCTGAAACCGCTGTTAGCATGACTACATTAAGGTTTAGAAGATAAGAGCTCCTGGCTGGCCCAGAGATTGAGGGGCAGAGGATAGGTCCCATCTTCATTCCCTTTACGACTCTCTTGGCCTCCATTTATTTTTAAACAGAGATCACATTGTATTAAGAATATTTTAGGCAAGCTTTCTTTGGAACTCATCTGAACTCTGACCTTGGCTAATACTCTCCTCTACTCCTAAGTGCATTTTTCCTTCCGAAATAGCAGATGTTTCTGAAGTAGGCTTTACCATCGTGTGCAGACTAAGAATCATTGAGATAATGACTGTCAAACACCTTGCAGTGTGTCTACCAGGCAGGAAGCCCTCAGTGAATGTTAGTGATGATTATCATGTGATCACCGTTTCCCTGTTACTGCCTGCCCTCAAAGACCATCAGTCATGTGAGAGTCAATGGCCTGTGACTCATGGATATCTCCTAATTTAAAAAAATCCGAGTGAAATTACATTTTCATTCTAACATCAGATTCCAGGCACACTCAAGCTCATTTCTTCTCTTTGGCCTAAGCATACACTATACATTATTCTAATTTCTTTAGCTGGTTTTAGATCCAAGATAGCATTTTTTCTTCATTCTCAAACTTTGTGAAAAGGCAAGCATGGGCTCCTTCTCTGCACTAGTTATTATATATTTTAAATTTAGAACAATGGAAATTCATACTCCTGCAGGGTTGATGGGAGCCTATCAAATTTCAATCTCCAGATCCTATTTGGCATTCTCCGCACTATTTTTTCCTCCCAAGCAGTATTCTAGCACCAAGACAAAGTCCATTTGAATTCTTAGGAGTTCTCTTTATTTCTTAAAAAAAAAATAAATTCTTAGAATTTCTCTTTATTCTTAAAAAAATGAAAATGAAACAGCATAGACACTGTGTTGAAAAACTGGATAATCTTCAAGAACAGCTGCTATTTTTATGGACATAGTATATGTCCTCGTCAATCCCTGTGGTTTCACACCTTACTGTCTTCAGAACACGTAGATAAATGCCATCTGCCTGGACCTGTCTTGATTGCAGCAACAGTCTTCTTCATTGGAAACTCTAATCTCTGCCGTTCTTGTGAAAAACATTCTTAGAAATTAGAATTTCCCCATCACTTCCTAGAGTCAAGTATTGCCAAAGAATCAAATAAAAACCCTCTCTGGGCTTTTATCCCTTTAACTTTATCATTCACTCCTGACCACCTACAACACCATCCAGAGATGTATGTGGTAGTGTCTATTATCTGGCTAACCTGATTTCTACTTTAGAAGGCTGCCTCCTATTCAAGAGGGCCTCACCCTTCTTCTAGTAGCAGTTCTGTTCCATCTTCTGTTTGTCTTTTTGGAGGATTTGCTTTGAGATCTTTGGATTTCCCTTCTCCTGGTTTTTTATTTTTTATGAATAGCTGATAGCTTGGATTGATACGCTAAGCCACAGACACTAGAGAACACTTATGTTCTCTTTTGCCCTAAGATTCTATGGTTCTGTAACTTTCCAGTTCACCTTCTTTTATTATTTCTTCCCAAATACTTTTCATCAAGTGAGAATAGTATATTTTGTATCATAACGCTAGAGCATCTGGCTTTGGACATTGTCCGTTACTTCTTAGCCATATGCTGCTGGCTGAGTCATTTGTTTCCTTATTTCTGGAATGGGAATAATAAAACTATTCCTCAATGTTGTTATGGATATAATTAATATTCATGGTATTCTATGAGTTAATAAATGTAAGCGTGTAACAACTGTTAGTGTTGTGTTATTACCCTCAATGTCGTGGATGTTAATAAAAGTAAGTGTGTAACAACTGATAGTGTTGTATTATTACTCTCAATGAGTGGATGTTAATAAATGTAAGTGTGTAACAACTGTTAGTGTTGTGTTATTAGCCTCAATGCGGTGGATGGTAAATGAGTCCTGATATCAAATCCCTCCAGTCACAAAGCCAATGTCTACGACAGAGGATAGAACAGTGTCCAGGTGAGGTAGGAAAGGCCCTTTACACAAACGTTAATAGGAGATTAAGTCTCTCTTGCATTATTACTAAATATAGGCCATGATCTAAGAAAATGTGGGGGGAGCTTTTAGACTTAGAAGATGTGAAGGCAAAAAGAATGCATGGAAAAGCCATTATTTATGAATTGATAGGCACCAAGTTTTCCTAAGACAGTTCATCTCTTACAACCTCTTAATAATTTTATCATTAAAATTATCAGTGCAAATATATAGGCTTAAATAGTTATTTTGATGACATGAGAACAGCTCTCCTCGGCTCCATGGCATCATGTACTCCTGGGTATATCATCCTACTCAGTAATTCTTTCTACTATGTCAAAGAAAAGATTTTGACACCCAATCAAGAATCTTGCCCCTTGGCGGTCTGGACACTCACAGAAAGGAGTCATACGTGTCCACCTGGGTCTGTTTTTAACCTACTCTTACTTGGTTTAGGATCTCTAGTTATGTGGAGCTTCTTATCCTTGGTCTTGTAGGTTGGTTTTATTCCATTATGGGTAGAGAGAGAGGATTTTGAGAGTCTGTATATGCCCCAAATGGATTCATCTGCGTCCTAAAACTTATTCTCTAGAGAGATCATCATTATCAGGCTAATCCAAGGATTCTGATTCAGAAGAAAAAAAGCAGTCATCTATGTCTAATTAAAAATAAGTATAATAAAATAAAAACATATCCCTGAAAATATAAAATTGAGGCTGTCAGTCTCGGCTATAGGTCTAAGCTAATCTCTAAGTTGGTTTGGATACATGGCTAAGGTCCTGACTGTGAACTTTCTTACAAAACCACATTAGAGATGATCTGAACTAAGTTGGGGCTGCCTGGTCTTGCCTGAGGGATGAACTAGTCAACTCCCTCCCCTATGGTTGGGAGTCTGAGGCCAATAACTTTGGGGGCAATTTCCAAAGATCATTCTATATAGACAGAGCTTCCTTATCTGATCAAATTCCTGTAATTTGCTTGAAGAGTGAATTAGGCCAGATGTGGTAACATATGCCTGTAATCTTAGCACCTTGGGAGGCTGATATGGGAGAACTGCTTGGGGCCAGGGGTCTGAGACCAGCCTGGGCTATATAAAGAAACCCCTGTTGCTATAAAAAGTAAAAACATTATTCAGGTATGGTGGTGCACACCTATATTAATTTTTTTTTTTTTTGCAGTTTTTGACTGGGGCCGGGTTTGAACCTACCTCCTCCAATATATGGGGCCAGCGCCCTAGTCCTTTGAGCCACAGGTGCCACCCTAATTAATATTTTAATTAAAAATTCTATGTTGGACTTGCATTGATGTCTAAATATCATTCTAGTAAACTTTCTTCTTGCAATGTTTAGAAACTACGCCACCTGGTATTTTAGGCTAGAGGGGGAATACAGGTGTCTACATGTAGCTGTCCAGAGTCCAGACCTATCATAGTTCTCAGACAGATAGTTACAAATTTATTTCGGCTTCAGGGTCCTTCTACCTTCTTGCTTTTCTCACTTCAGTGGTATCATTCTCATCTGCATGGTTGAGGATGGGAAACCCTGTCTCCTGTCGACCATGTGTCTAGCTAGAACTCTAGTACTATAGGAGGAAAGAGCTCCTTTGGGGGACATCTGGCTACCACAACATGTATTTGTTTTTCCCTGTAGTGAAAATTGGTAATTAAAACTGCCATTATTTCAGAAGTATAGATTGTGTTAGTAAAGCAGGTGGGATGTCCTAGCTGACCCTCTAATGAGATTAACATATGGCTATGTGAGGAACTCTTTATACCAGTTGGCAACCAAACTGCACTGAGTGAGGAACAGGAGGAAGAGGTTTTATGTACAGAAGACTGAAAGAGAGTAGGAAACAAAGAGGATGGGAGATGTCAGCTTTCCCCAGCTGGCATGAGGCATAGCCAATAAGCGCCAGTGGAGAAAGAGGTTAGGGGCAGAAACGGAAGGAGCTATGCCAATGAACAGCTCAAGTGGTAGTGATAAGAGTAAGGAAGATAAATAGTAATACCTATACCATTTATTGAGTGCTTATCAAACTTCTGACACTGTGTTCAGCAGCTGGCATAATGATATGGTATTCTATTTAATACTTGCAATAGTTTTATGAGGGCAGAATTATCATTTCCACCATATTCAAGAAAGGAAAAGTAGCAATTCAGGTTCAGAAAGGTTTTTCTCTACTGAAAGTTAAAGAGCTAGTAAGCAGCCTGGACAAGTTTGTAATCCAGACTGATTTTAAAGGTAGATTCCAAAGCACCAGGTTCATAGTGATCTGGCTCACCAAAAACTAAGTGCTGCTCAAAAGCTGGAGAAGGATTTTTTAATTCCTTTGCTTTTTTTTTTTTTGCAGTTTTTGGCCGGGGCTGAGTTTGAACCCACCACCCCCAGCATATGGGGCCGGCTCCCTACTCCTTTGAGCCACAGGCACCGTCCTTCTTCCTATGCTTTTTAACTTTTACTTTTCCAATTCCCATCCCTTCCTCCCTCTCACAATTGTATCTTCCCCACACCCTGTAGAAGGACAGTTGTGCATCAGCCTTGGTGTGCTAGAGCTGTCCACAGAGGGCAGTGGTACAAGACAGGACTGTTCTCAGGGAGGGATCCATACCAGGGACTTGGGGAGTGAAGGGCCTTGAGGAAGAGGCCAGGGATGAATTACACAGATTGGCTTCTTTCTGAGCACACATGAGGTTCCTCCCTGAGACTTTTTGGAAGCAGAGAAGACCTTAGGAAGGGCCCGAGTCCCTAAATGAGTTGGGTGTTGAGGTTGAGGGGATCTCCTTGGTCCGTCTATGCTGATGAGACCCAGAATCAGCCAATTAAGCTGATAACTGCCACAGACTACACTTTCATCACCTCTCCCCAGATGTTTCCAAATTTATGAAATGCAGGGATGAGAAGAGATGGTGGCTAAAATTCTTTTTAGTCTTAACAAACTCTGAACTTGTAATTTATTTTCAAATGGCCGTTGGAATTTGAATTGGGAAAGGATGAGTTGGTTTTGTTAACTATGATTCTGTGAAGAAGAATTCAAGGCCACTATGAGGGGGAGGAAAAACAAAAGGAAAGTGACGTGGCTCAGGGCTGAGCAATCATCTGGAAATTTAGCATTTTTGAGACACAACTTGACTAGAGTGTATTACTTCTCTTTATCTAGAAAATCCTAATATGACCAAGGGAATCATGATTGTAATTCTTTTTTTCCTGGGGCCACCTGGCCTGGCCTGGAGTACCTAAATGCTTGTAATTGGTTCAGTCTTTTGTGCTTCCACCTTCTGAATGATGCTAGCAGATAGTCGACCTTATTATTCCCTTTTCTCATTATCATGAGAATCCCCATAAAGGTTAAATAGATGAGGGAATTAATTTATATAATCATCTTTCTATTTGTCTCTCTATCGTTTATTCAAAAGCCATTCACGGCTCGGCGCCTATAGCTCAACTGGCTAAGGAGCTAGCCACGTACACCTAAGGTGGCGGGTTCGAATCCCCAGCCCGGACCCGCCAAACAACAACGACGGCTGCAACCAAAAAAATAGCCGGGCGTTGTGGCGGGCACCTGTGGTCCCAGCTACTTGGGAGGCGGAGGCAAGAGACTCGCTTGAGCCCAGGAGTTGGAGGTTGCTGTGAGCTATAATGCCACAGCACTCTACCCAGGGGGACAGCTTGAGGCTCTGTCTC